>VZUI01093850.1:0-32841 GCA_013401135.1 Cettia cetti
GGGGGGGGGAAGTGCTGCGGGGAAAGGCCGCCGCCGCCAGACACAACAATCTCACGATCTGGGATACAGAGGCACCGCCAACCCAGGACAGTGAGCAAATGTGTAATTCAGCCAATATTTGATTGTTTGAGTTTCTTTTCTTGGTACAAAAGTCTTGTAACATATAAAAATTCTTAAAAATTGGTGAAGCAATCTACTCTGCTGAAGCAACCATAACAAAGCTATTGTTTCTACATCTTCTCTCTTTATTATTGCCATTTTTTTTTTGCTTAACTGTTATCTCTCTTTCTCTAGTTTCTACATTAATTCCCTCTTTCCCTTGCTTGTCTTTGAGGGTAGAGCCTGGGGGCAGAGGACACATTGATCAGACTGAGAATACCCTGACCTTGTACTTGCAGCCTTTGAAATTTGTGCCAAAGCCATGGAGACCTTTGCAGACAGTTATTCACTTCCATATCCTTTCCTTCACTCTTCTATTTTGCCAGTACCCTATTTTCAAGTTATGCAAGAATAAATCCTCTGCTTGCCCCTTTGTTACTGTCCCTCTTCTTTGTCAATTTACTCCTTCCACTGTGAGCAGCCTTAGAAGAACAATACACACCCAAAAACTCTGTTCTGATGAATACTGATTTAGCAATCCCTTTTTTTTTTCCCCATGGAAGACTAATTACACTATATTTTCTGGTTTTTTAGAAAGGTGCATGCGAAACTCTGCAAGGCATAACGTGCAACAGGTTAATAAGGAAGCTCTGGTTTTTTTTAAATTGCATACCATAGAAAGTAAAATAAATGAGTGCTTTCAATATTCAGGAAGTCTCCTCAGTCCAGCACTAAACTGTATCTATCGTTTACAGGTTATCACAATCTTTTCTTCAGAGTTCTGCAGCACAGAAGCAATGTCTGTGAGTGAGACACCAGTGAATATACTGCACAGCTTGTGACTTAAGTCATTTCATATTGACGGCAAAATTAGGGATGCAGTCCTTTTGACATCTGTAGCACTGAAAACTTCCAAATAGCACAGCATATTCTCTTTTTTTTTTTTTTTTGCTCCTATTCAAACAACCTGAAACTTCTGCAGACATAGCAAAAGCAAGGCATTCTCATAAAGATAAAACCAGTTTCCCTCCTGAGCATATATCCAGCAGGCTTTTTTTTTATTTTTTTTTTTAATTTACTGGAAGAACCAGTTTATGATTGAGATGGGAGGAACAGGTGAAAACTGCAATACCTTTTCCTATGAATATAAAAGTTGTCAGATGGAGACTGTAATCACATCAGTCTTTTGCAGTAAGAAGGAATAAGCAGAAGCATTCTTCTGTGCACAAAATTCCAGATGAAAAGAATTACTTTGTTACACCATCGCTCTTCTTCCCATATACTCTGTATTTTTAAGAGGGTCTGCAGCAAATTTCCACAGTTTGAAAAAGAAGGGTCATTTTTAGTGTAATTTAGAGATACTTTAACTGTTTTCTTCTAATCTTTTACAAATAGATGCTAGATCAGTAATTTTCAAAAAGCAAAACCAGAAGGAATAATTCAGTTTAAGCAAATTCTGGGACCACCCACCCAGAAAACCTTGTGTCCCACTCTGCCCTGCCCATTCCTCCAAAGCTCCATGGAAGTCAACTCTCAGATTAGGCATAACTCAGATATAGCAAACTTATTGATTCTCACATCAGAGTCTTTCAAACTCAGTCCTCTTGTTTTATAACAAAATCTTTTACACTGTAAAATTATATTAAATTACATAATAAAATCTTTACCTCTGCTTCTGAAACTTATTTTAGAGAAATGGAAACAGCTGGCTTTCTGTCTGGTTTTGGCTTCTTTCATTTACCTGCTATTTCATTCTTGCATTGTGTAATTCTGTGCCAAAGTAAGGAATACATTTATTCTGTATGTTCTCACATGTTATTCCCTTCAGCTTTCTTGTACACTCAGAATGTGTTGTACAGCCCATGACAATATCATGAATTTTCATCTGTGTGTCATTTCCTCTTACTGAAGGTGTGACTGACCCATGCTAGGGAATCCTGTAGGAGTGTCACGCTAATCCAGGCATTCAAAAAACTAGAAGCAGTGTTGTTTACAGCTATGGCTTTTCAGAGAGTTTTCAATCCACAGAACAGCATATTTTCTCATGCCAATTTGAACATATTTCTCAGTTAAGAATTCTCACTGAAGGGAAAAATTCAACATTGATTGCATTTTCTCAAATAAATTACCAAATGTGTTATAAAAAATCAAAGTAATATAGTCTTTTGTAACCTCCTACGTATCTTTTCTTGACAAATAATTTTCTGCACTCCTCCCTATCTCCCAGGAAAAGATAGCATTTTGTAGCCAGCTAAATGTATAAAATGTTCACAGTTTCACATTTATATATGACTTAATTTTGCATATCAACTGTATCCCAGCCAATGGCAACCTGGTTTAGACCTTAAAATTGTGTCCTCAAAACAACCCATAATGCATTATGCATTTTGTATAATAACCACTAAAAACAAGTGTCACAAATGTTCCTTAATGCAATGAGAAAATTTTTAGGTTTTGTTTCTTGTTTTTCTGGATTCTTTCTAAATTTTTCAGAGGAGCTGAAAACAATATATAAAGCTATTACCATCTGGACACATTATACATAGTCCATCAATGCATGATTTTAGCAGGGCTGTTTCTAAGTAATTACATTGTTTCTGCAGTGGCAAAAAGTCACAAGAAAGAAAATTCTTTTAAAACAACTTAAGGGCTGTACCAGATAATAATTTATCATCAGAGTAAATCTCCATAAAATTTGGAAAATTTCATTTAACAGTGACTTGAATGTAAGGGAATAAAGGTTCAGCCTCAATATTTTCCCCTGTCTTTTGTAGAAACCTCAGAGGTAATCTGACTTTCTTGACCTTCCCTTTTCACCTCAGTGTTGTGAGAATAAATACCTCAAAGACTGTGATGCACTCCTGTACTGTACAGAGAATGAGATGTAAGAGCATTGAGAAAGCGTTCTTTAGAGGACAAAAAATAAGAACCGCAAATTGCTACTATGCACAGATCCTCAGTAATTTTATTTTTTTTCCCAGTACAGAATTATTTGAGTAGAAGGGATACTTGAGAAATACATATAAACTGGCCAAAAAAACACATTGCCTACTGCTTGTCCTGCACTTTGGATTCAGTATCTAAGTGCAGATATTTCTGGACTCAAACTTTCTGGACTCAAACACCTTGAGTAGTGGGCTAAAAATGCTGTGAAGCCTCCTGTGAAAAGAGACTTTCCATACAATTCTCTGTCTTTACTCCACAAATTAAGTATTACTTCTCACTAAAATCTATCTGCCCAGAAGATAGTCAACATTACTATTAGGACCAGCTTATTTCTATACTATTCATACATGAAATGTCATGTAGTATTAATATTCAGTCTCCAGATCTTAGATTGCAGAATAAAAATGTACTTATCGTATAAATATAAAAGTGCATATAATTTTCTTACCAAATGAAACACATAGATTGTTTAAAAACAACTTCAGTGTTGAAATTCTAGTATCAGTTTGGAGCAGATGTCACCATCTGGCTGCCTTCACAAGTGTCTCTATGAGACCATTTAAGTCTCCTGACTGGCTTCTACACAGAAAGTAATTAGAGTGAAGCACAAGGAATAGGATCCAACTGTGTTAAAATTAAGGTGTTTTCCTTCATTAAACTGAGAAAAGATGATAAAAATAGGATGAACAAATGAGCAGACAATTTCAATTTGAGAAATGTTTCATTTTCTTCCTCTTCACTAAATAACAAAAAAAAAAAAAAAAGAGATTTCTTTCCTTTGGCAAGCGTCTATACTTTTTCCTTTTATATTCTTTTTTATGCAGTATTAAAAACTTTTATTCGACCCTTGAAATTTTTTCTCTATTATCTTGTCAAGTGGTGGCATATCCCTTCCCATTTATTTATTTATTAAGTTATTCAGTTACTTATTTATTAGCTAACATTTCCTAATATATAGGTCAGCTTATTTTCTACTTCCTTGATTATTTGGAGTGTGCTGCTGAGTGATAAATATTGTAAAATGGCAACATATTGAAGCACAGTAATCTAATGATTTAGCTGACTTAAAAAGCCTAAATCCAAAAAGAAAATTTAAAAATAGCAGCTACAATTGTAAATATGTTTGTCTTGAGAAGCCAAAGGCCTCTTCAGTGTTTTAATGAAGATGGAAAATTGAATAGTAATTTTTAAAAGAAATTAATTTAAACCTTTGGATGTAGATAACATCTCTATGACCATGGATTCCACAAAAAAGCTCTCCACTGGATTTTATAACCTGAACAGGTTCACAGTTTCATAGGTACAGATGAAATTACATGCAGATATATCTAGAAACCTACCCACACATATATACACAACAATATTTATTTTCTTAAATATGTGGTTTGGGTTTTCTAATATGAATGTCTGAGTAGCCTTATTGATTCTCCTGAAAATCCATTAGACTAAGGAAGTACCACCAACTGTCTTGGTTAATTTCTTCCCCAGTATTATGTTTTTATATTTTCCTAACCTTCCTCTAGAAAACAAGACATTTTTGAAATATTTTGCTCAAGGGTCCAGTATTTTAATTATGCAAGATGGATTTTCTACTTTATGCATTCCCACAGAACAGCTCTATCAGCTCTGATGGTGTTTCTGTGTTTCTTTACTTATTTATATATTTCCTGATTAGTACTCAGATAAAATTTTCTCATTTTTTTCTTCATTTTGGTATGGATGGAGATGTAATGCATTTCTAACTTGTTGTCTTTTGTTTTTAATTCTTGAAAGCATTCAACCCAGTTCTATAAAACTGTACTGTTAGCATGTTAAACTGAAACTAGAAGAGACAGTAAGCATAAACTTCTTGAAAGGATAGGATTAATAAAGTGTTTTTATTCTGGAGGATACAGAATTCTTGGGGAAAAAAATCAATTGTGAAGGTCCCCAAACCAACTGGTTTTGGCCTTTCACCTTCATTTGGAACTTCCAGGAGTCTGTGCAAATCCCCTATACCATGCTGGCTAGACTAATAAAGAAGCATAAATTAACAGTATTTTCCTGCATTCACTATAAATCTCTCTCAAGCTATCCAGTCTGACAAACGTGCTCCTTAAGTTAATAGCATAGCACACAGTGACGTCAGTTATATTTTTTTTCTTTGAATGTCTTATCACAACTTGTAGGAAAATAATATTTTCTCTTTTTTAAGTCAGTGTCAAATCTTTTCCACACATCTTTGCAGACAATTCACCTCTCATTAATTATCAAATACTGATGGTCAGTGACAATTGATTCATTTACAAATTACCAACATCTGGTAATTTTAGGAAAACATTTCTTTCCTCTATCCAGATAGCTACAAAATTTCCAAGGCTGAGAGGTGAATCCAACAGTGTAAATCATATCAATTCCACTAAAAAGCATTGACAACTGCTGTACAGCTGATGTATAATTGTATATGTGCACATGTACAGGAAAAATGACTTACAGATACTATAAAATAAATGCTTTTCAATATGTGTTCATCAGGTGTAAATGTGACATGTTTGAACACATTGCAGCCATTTTTTTTTCCCCTGGCTTTTTGTTGCAGCATTTCTAATTTTGAGTAAGAAGGCTGGAGAAGAAAATACAGACTGCTTTTTAAAATTCTATCTTAACTTAACCCAGTTATTCAGTGTTTCATAATATTCTATTGATGTTCAGGCCTTTGATCACTGATCTGAGCACAATCAACAGTCTCAAAGTCGAAGCCAGAAGACAGGGATGGTAGAAAGAAATAGTTAACAGAACTGTTGCAGAAACATTAGTAAATAAATAGTTTAGGACAGAATATTAATGAATTTTGAATGGTGGTGTCAGAAAAATTGTACATCACTGGAGAAACACAACCAATGTGCTGAAGCCAGTGTAAACACTAATTCACAGCAAACAAGATGATAAAGTTATCACAGTCACTTGCACTGCTAATAACCATATGCCAATAATTATCATGCTTATCTGCTCCAGATTTGATTACAATTAAATAGCAAATAGTTATTGAATTAGAATTCAAAATACAGGTGGAAAACAAGGCTGAAGATTCTGTTACTAAGAAAACTAAGAAAGCCTTCATTTCTTAGCTATAAAAATAATAGAAAAAGAAAAAAAAAACAAACTAAAAAAGGACTTGCCACTCTATTTTTTAACACATTTGGGAATGACTGTAAACAGAACAGAGCTGATGCCACTGGTGCAACAACAAAAAATAGGAAAATATGGCAGTTATGTTTATAGAGACGGATCAGCACATTTAACATGAGATAACAGAGCTGCTAACACATTTACCAGGCAAACTGTCTCTGGGATATTATCCTGCTGTGGTATAAGGTGTTTACAGTGCTAACCATTATATCCAAGTTTCAGTAGTTCCAATCACATTTTTCATTTTTAACACATCAGAGAAACTATGTCATTTTGCCCTATTCATATTCTGTGATCAAAATAGGATATTATTAAGTCTTGAACCCAAAGAATGAAAAAAAAAATTATATCACTCTGGATTATGTTGATTTTCAACCATCTGGACTTAAAATGTCTTGCTCAAATTGGGTTAATATTATTTTTTAATCAACACAGAGTACATTTTTGAAACAAGACACTTCTGTCAGTGACATAGTGATGTTTTCATCTTCTTGAAACACAAACAGTATTACTGATTTATTTCAATCATCTCCCGCAATCCTCAAAGCCGTGGAGGTAGATGCACTCATTATTTTTGTGATCACAATCAATAGTAGGAGTACATCTATCCCCCTCAGAAAGAAACAGGGTTTCTCCTGTTTGGAGATGAAGACATTTTCAAATTAGATCAATTTTTTCTTATTGCCTCAATCTGTTCCTATTTGTCTACTTTTTAGCATCAGCTACGGCAACTAGTCTCAAAAAAAAGAAAAACCAAAAAAGTCACATCTTCCACATTTGTTTATACATATGATAAAAACAACAAAAACACCCAAGCAATATATATGGAAGAGTGTGGTCAGAATGAACTACATATTCTGCTGTGCTGTGACAGACACAATGGCAAAAAATGGTATTTTTTGTCCACAAGTTGAAATTCCAACATGTGTTTATTCTCCATTTGTTATTTTCTTTGACAATAAAGCAGTTTTGTCTGGTTGGTAAGTGTAAATAGTTCATATCATTATTATCTAAATGATTTTTTCTGTGCATTAATTTCACAGACAAAATTAAACTTACTATATTTTATAAGTACACATTCATAAGAATAAATTTATTTATGTTTTCTATCATTTTTCTTTGCTTGTTTTTATTTTTTCCTCACAAATTTTAGTACGTTAGCTGTATACTGGTTACCCCAGCATTTCCTAAGCCCCACTGAATGCTTAATGTGGAAGTGCAGTTGAAAGTCAATGATGAGGTTCAAAAAGAGCCAATTACTTAAATATTTTTATTTGTTAATTTATGCCTAAACAATTAACATACCAAAAATACAAATTGGAAGATTATGTTCTGATTATATTGGATGATCCCATTCTTTTATTAATCTGATAACTTTCATGTAGCTATTAGTGCTAGCACTTTTAATTTAATAAATAATCCAGAATTTCAGTACAATTATGTATATTTTATACATACAATTTCCAACTATATTGATACATACATCTTACTCAGGAAAAATAATACTTTCAGAATTTCAAGGTTTTTAGGAAAACACCAGCCCAATTTTCAATTACAGAAAATATTCTCCCTTTATCTTCTTCATTTTGAACAGCCACCAAGAATGTAATTTGTATATGACATACAAGGTTGCAAAAGCCCCAATATTTTTAGTTCCCAAGATGTCAAATCCAAAAAACTATTTGAAGGTAAGCATCCCCGGAATAGCAATAAATTTTTTCGCTAAAACTAAACTTCCATCAGTTTTTGCAATGTGTGTATACTGCTTGGAATTCTAACTACATTAGAATTAGACCATAGAACTTTTTTTCAGAAAATGAATATGCTGTTATTTTAATAGTCAACATCTTTAATCAATATAATGTGTGCAAAAGTTCAATCTACAATTTTTTCTTACTGAACATTCTACAATATGTAATACAAGACAGCATTTAAGTCAACATACTCATAGGCAAATATCCACAAATTTCTCTACCAATTTGCATTTAAGATTCTAATTTTTATACAGGGTTAAATAAATCCTGAATTGGGAAGATGATCTTCAAATCTTTTTTATCAGTTTGCCCACCCATATATACAATAAACTCCATCAGCATCTCTTACAAAACATAATAGCTTCACTCAGTCCACTACTGAACCAGTATATGTTCACCATATAAGGCTGACCTTGCAGTAAAACTATTTTACAGAAAAAAACCTGAAGTAAAACCTGGAATTTGTTTGTGGTAAAGAGGACTGGAATTCAAAGAATCAAAAAATAAACACATGCCATCAGTACCTGGGTATTTTAGTGCAGATATTGTGAGTAAAATCCGTCCCAAGCAACTGACAACTGCCGTCCTAAAAGTTTCATCTGATATGCAAAATATATATTCCCAAACCATCAAACAGAGTTCTGAATGAACTGCCAATCTTTTGATGATTTTCCAATTTTTTTTTTTTTTTTTTGGTATGTTTCTGAGCTGCTTGACATACATTCGCATTAAAGGGAAAAGGGGAGCCAGTGAGCAAAACTGAAGAATAAGAGTAAGATAAAGTTTAGTCTCAGGCCAGAGAACACTTACATTATCCAAAGACTATTGAAGATGTCAGCAGAAATGATCCAATTAATTTCAGTGTGAGCTGAATCCAGCTGAATTTCTTGAAAATTCCTGGTTTTTATTTATGGTACTAAGAGGGAATAATTACCAGATCAAGCCAGAAGGAATAATACATTCTCTTCCTGTCATGAAGGGAGGAAAAAATCAGCAGTTACATTATTGCAATTCTTTGGCTAGTCCTGAATGCCAGAGAGCATGCAGCAATACACAAAGATCAAATTTCCACTCTTGCACCACATTATCTAAAGCTCTTCATTATTTACCTGAGTATGAAACAGACTCTTGTGGCTGTTATTATGAAAATCCCAGGACAACTTACAACCTGTGTTTGTCAATTTTTATCTGTGATAGCCTTTGCCACTATCCCAATATCCTTCCTCTAAAGGAATGAGGAGTCTCAGCTAATGATGTACCTCTGAAAGATAATATTCCAGTGGGCAGGCCAATCTTCTGCTAAGCCACAGAGATGTACGAATGAAGTGTAGAAAGCCTACATGGGAAATAAATGCTTGTCATAGAAGGAAAACAAAAATCATTTACTGAATGACAAAGCTGTTGAAATCCTTTCCCATAATATTTCATAGTTGTTTTTACTGATAACACATCAGTAGCTGGTACACATCTTGATCACTAATGTGTTTCTTATAAAAATGCACCTTGGTCTGTGTACAATAACTTCACAGGCTGTTTAAATTGTTGGATTGTGCCCCTATTTCTTTCACTTTAACAAATGGCTTTGGTGCTTTGGTACCTCCTGTTCATTGCTCCTGACTTCTGCTTTGCAGTCTTAGAGCTGATAACAAGCTATTCATCATCTCTGCCAGTAGAAGAGCCCTAGTCATTATGACTTCGTGACTCCTATGTGGATGTCTGAGCCAGGATGGCTTTGTTGCATTGCCAGAGTTCCCATACAAGGCTAATCTGCTGTGAAGGACCTCAGATTTTACTATGTGGTGCTTGCTTCCTATCATTTTCCTGTGACTACATGCATTTAAATAAATCATTCATATTTAGTGACAGAAATGCACCGATGATCCTATTCCTTGCTGATATGCAAGCCAAGCCATGCCAATTCATGCCAGCTGAGATACTGCCTCACACTTCAGAAGTTCTCAAACATGTTGTGCAAATTTTGCTTGCCTTTGATCTATGGAGATCATACTCCACTTTAACAGCCTCCCTGCCTGAATTCTGGGTTCTCGAGACTGTATTACTGCAATATGCACTTACGGTAATGTTTGTCTTAATGTAAGTTTACAGAATGCCAACACAAAGTTACACAATAGTTTAGGGTGAAAGGGGCTTCAAAGATCAGGTTCCGAAACCCCTGCCATTGAAAAACAAAACTAGATCTGGCTGCCTAAAACCCCATTCAATCTGGCCTTTAACACTTCTGGAGGTAGGGCATCCAAGCTTTGCCAGGCAACTTGTTCCAGTTCCTCATTGCCTCGCAGTGAAAATTTCCTTCCTTATATCTGATCTAAACCTACATTCATTCAATTTAAAGGTATTCCTTCCATTACCACAACTTCCTAACTTCCTCTTCAAGGACTGCAAATTTTGTAAAATCAAAAAAAAACAAATTGTAGATTGTTGCTCCTTATTTGTTTTTTAAAGCAAACACAAACTTGATTGGCACTGCAGATATGTTAAATTTCAAATAATGGTACCAGGTGCTTGTCGGAAAAATGGATGGCTATATAGCCCTTTGAAGTTAGGTATGGAATTAAATTGTGCACTACTTTTCTTACTTTTGTTGGGGGAAAAAAGTAAGATGAGGAACTATCAGTAATATTAGAAATCTTGTTTTATTTCTTGCTGCTGAAAAGATGTTTTGAAAATTTATTTTGAGAGACTTTCTGAATGAATAGAAAAATAAAGATAGGAAGTGGAGGAGTTCTTATTTTGGTTTGGTTTTTTTTCTTAGTGAAAGAAAACAACTGAGTTTCAAACACTGCATTGCTACTGTGTATAACTAAAAGTCAGAAATACCCAGGTAAATTTAATTCAAAATTTTATTCAAATTTAGTGGAAGTTTATTAAAAAACCAAGAACCCACAAAAATGCTCTCCACCTCAGTCTACCAGGCATGAGAATGTTTTTGTCTGAAGATGCGATACATAGAATTGTGGTGAATTTATGCCTTTGTTCGCATCTATTTATGTAGACTGACACATCCTGTGATGAAACATTTAGGATGTTTTTTAGAATAAATTTGAATCTTAACTTTACATTACTGTTATAAAAAAGAAAACAAGAAGTCAATATGAAAAGAAATAAATCAAAACTAAGTTTTAATTTTAATTATGTATTTTAAACCATCATTTTGGTACCTTTCATTAACATTCAAGACATTTGACAGATTATAAGACTGACAAACTTCTGAATAATGAAGTATTAAAAACACACTAATAAATAAACAATGCACTACGCTGAGGCACCTTACCTGGTTCCTTGCTTGATGGACTCAGTTAAGAAATATAAGAACAAGATAAATTCTGTGGCTAACTTGATTTATCCAAATGTTCTGGCTCTGGAACAGAGCCCACAGGCAAACAATCATCTCTTTCAGCAATCTCAGCAAAATGCTGTGCTTTTGTTAGGCAAATATGTTTCTGTTAGATGTTGGCTTCAGCCAAGAGGTCTATTTTTATTCTCCTCAAAGAGTTTCATGTTTTCTAGACAATAAAAAAAAAATTGATACATTTTCTTTGGAATTGTAATTGTCTTTGTGCTGTGAGAAAATACATAAGAAGTCCATTCACAGAGTGATATTTCCCTTCCCCCCAAAAAAAATCTAGGACCAAACTAACCTTGGAAACTTACATCAGAAACTCTGTCATGTATCCTCTGTATTTCATGAATTATACAAACCCAAGTAAAAGTAATGGTTGAACTACTGATAAGAAAAGTACAAACTTTACAATTTACATCCTAAGATTAGGGTACTGGTTCCAATGTTCTTCTGGGTCCCTATCACAGCAAGAAGAGCTCTTGCCAAGACATCTAGGTGCAAAATTGGAACCTGCCACTAAATAATTGACAATGCATTCCCCAAGTTCTCTTCTTCCCCTCAATAAGCAAGCTTTGTCAATATCTCCACAATTTTTGGCAACTAAGCCATTAAACAACTCAGAAGATGACTGTTTTGGCTGTGTCTGCATTACAAAGCAGTATAGTGCAACAGAGCAAAGGTGGCATAGAAATGATGCTGAGGATTTAAAACTGGTACTGCATAGCTATGGGGGTGGGAGGAGTACTTCAGACTAGCTCCAAAATGCAATAAAAGGACTCTTCGTATCAGCTGAAACTCACCAATTTTATTCCATTAATGAATGTCTCTTTTGCTTTAGAGTCACAAAAAAGCAACCAAAAAAATAAAAATAATTAAAAAAAAGCCCACATCAAAAAACAAGCACAGCTCAAGCAGTCAAAAATGATTCTGTGATGAAAACTAAAGCCCAATAAGTGAAGACATTCAGCAGGACACTCCCTGGCAAAGCTGAATTGCTGATGTAGGTTCACCCCCTAGCAACCGCTTGCCAAATGGAACCACTCAGCAGCTCAAGGCCAGATGTCAGTCCAAGAGAAAATTACCCTCTCCAGCCCATCAACATCTGGAAGAGCTTCATGTTGGCTCAAAAGCTGAGTAAACACATGAACTCTGCCTTAAGCCCAGCCTAATGAGTCCGCCAGAGAGATGCAACAGTCCAGGCCAGAGCTGTACAGTTACAATGCGTATGGAGTGAAGTTTCTTTCTGACTGACTGACTGGATCAGGCTTGCATTGCTCCATTCAGTCACATTAGACATGCATACAGGGAAGGATCAACCAAAAAAAAAAGATAAGGCAGCACATATATATATATATATATATATATATATATATATATACATATACACACATACACCCTACATGGTATCACAGAGTCCTTTATAATATAAGATACTTTTATTGGAAATTCTTCTTAGCACTGCTCAGATGGATATCATGTCACCCCTGAAAATGCAAAAAAAAGGAAGACCTATGGATAAGCTTTTAAAATAAAATATAAAAACTGAAAATTCAAGATATCAACAGCATTGCCCAGACAATCACTTAAATATTTCTCAATCTGCTTCTAAGTTTCCAAGCATTGGAAACTCTGACTTTCCACAAAATAAAAGAGATATATCTCTCAGTCTTCTACTAATTTTAACAAGACTATCCATAAATTCACACAAAAAGGTTTCCCAAAAAGAGGGTACAGTGAGCTGATTCTGTAATAGTAGAAGATCAAAAGTTATGAAGCGTGCTTCTTGGCATCTTGAGATCTAAAAAGTTTTTTGTTTGTGACAGAAACTGTCTTCAACGTCTTTCACCTCTTCTTTACTACCTAATGCTTGTTCTTTGTCTGCCTTGGTTTCCCACGAACACATGTATTTTAGAACTGAAATCCTTGGAAAAATAATCTGCTTTTAACAGTCATTAAATGTGAGCCATTTACATAATGGAAGTGCAAACAAAGCAGTAACTAAGTTGAAGACATATATGAATGTGGTACTTCAAAAGAAGTGAGGAAATCAATTATTCTTGACTGGCTATTAAATTGGAAAAGTCTAATAAGGAAGATACAATAAGAAACAACTGAAAGGAATCAAATCAGAGATCCACAGTCTGTTACACCATGGAGGATCTCCCAGTGGAGGCCCTCACTGCATCTGGAGGATTCAGATACAACTCTGTCAATGAGAGATGAAATGATCTTGGTAAAAAAAGGGACTTAGGCACTAATACAACTCTCAAAGTCAGAAAAAGAAACATATATAACCTAGTGTTTGTACCAATACCAGAATAGTAAAAATCATATTAAGATAAACATTTACCTATCTGTAGGTAAATTTGCTGCCTTCCATCATTATTTTATAGAAAATTCATATATTTTGGTGTATTTGAGGAGATTTTAATATCAACTGAGCTAATCACACCAAGGGAATAAAGTCAGTGCTGCTATATGTACATTAGTCATGATGAATTAGCTAATTTCTCAGGCTAGTGAAATGAACCATCAATTGTATTTCAATTAGAAGCAACACAAAGTATTAAGCTTCAGGAAATATGTCTCCTAACACTTTCTCATTTGGTAATTTTGTTAGTTGGCAAAAGGGAAAAAAATAAAAGAGAGAAGAAACTTGTGGGAAAAACATTGCATCTGTTGCAGATTATAATAGAGTAATGCAACATTTGGAGTTATATTATCTTTATAAACAGAAGTTTCCAAAGAGACTTGGTCATTTAAGAAGGCATTTAAGCCATAGCAACTTAATAAAATTTCCATACTGAAGTTAAAACTTAGACCTAAACAACATAAAAGCTAAAATTATCTTGAAAATAAACTTATTTTTTTATTAACAAAAAAATCACATCTTTAAAAACATATTTCAGAATGATGAAGTAAGAGACTGATAAAAATTAACATACAAATACCACGAGTAAGAAAAACTATTTGAAAGCAGATTCCTTCACATGAGATTTCTTTAGACTTCAAAAGACATTTTGCCTGACACATGTCTTACTGTTTACATGAGACAACAATATTAACTTTGGTGATTGCACAGATTTACTCCTGTTTTTTCTGGATCTGTACCACAATGACTGCAATGCCAATAATACCAGTGTAGTTTGTGTGTTGCTTCTGAAAAAAAACATCGTATTTTTTAATCTTTTTAATGCTATTTGACTAAGGAGCAGATTGAAGCCAGTTAAACCATTATGACATAACATCAATGAAAACCATGGCACCAGGGAAAACAAACAACAGTTGCTTCTTAGAATAACAAACCAATTTTACAAAAAACATTCAGAAACCTCCTTTACTACCTGAATTTTTTCTGTTGTGTTACGACCTCTGCAAAGGTAAAAAAATATAACAAGTTCCTCTCTTCTATTTCCATCATTTGTTATGGGTGGAAATGGCTGACATACACAAAAAAGCTTCAACCCTCATCACAGCCAGAAGGGGGTCACATGGTGGAGGCCTTCATAAATTGTAGATCTGAATGGAGGTAATCAAGTTAAACAGTGTCATCCTGACCTCCTCATATAATGACAAAAAAAAAAAAAAATTCCCCTGGTGAGCTGGAGTAAAAAAAAAGTAAATCAGTCTGTGAAGGCACGCAGCTCTATGAATCAGCTGTGGAATATTCTCAGGGAATCTTTCAAGCTCAATTTAGTGTGTCAGGCTAAGTGAAATTAATACTAGCCTAAGACAAGAGATGAAAATTTTTCTGACATCTCCTGACAGCCATCTAGATGTTAACCAAAAGGCCTTTTCAAAATGTTTCGAAGCCTTTCTATCTCCTTCCACAATCAACCAACCCCATCAAAATATCACCACAACATTTTGAAGAATGCCATTCTCAGTGTTTCTCATTCTTTCATTTTTTAATATTTAAGCTACATTAGATTACATAATAACTTGCTTTCACAGGCAAGAATCAAGAAAATTCTGGAATTTTGGCTGACCTAATGGATACAACTGAAAACCATGGAAAAAAATTTCAAAGTCCAAATATATTTTTAGTATTCTGTCTGTTCTTGCCCTAAGTGCACATTTAACTAAAATGAACAGTTTGATGCTGCATAATATGTCATAGTCTTTGCTCTGTGTTTAGATGCCACCCATACTTGGGGATGAAAACTGCATTTGAAACAAAAATAATAACTCTACACAATGTAAGCCAGAGCATCACAAATGATGAGGAACTGCATTATAAAAGCATTTTTCTCATGTTTGAGGAAAAAATCCCTCAAATGGTTATCTTTAAAAATAACAAGTAACAATCCCATGTAATGAAAGCACTCCAACAGTGTCAGTTAAATGATTGCATACTTCAAGCCAGAGATAGTCATTTGACTTTGTTCTCCTCAGATTTTTTCCAAGTTACAGATACAGATAATAAACCATCCATATTATGGTGGCTTCTTTTAAAGTTAATCATTATCATGTATTGCCCAATGCTACATGTCAATTACGTGATACAGAAAAGATTAAAAAATGTATGAAGCAGACATTTCATAAATTTAAAATTCTTAATGGTTTGGGAATACTGAAAAATCACTTAATACAGCAAACAACTAAATAAACACGATTACAATTTCTAAGAATGCAAAGCCTTACTCTGTTTTCCAAAGGAATGGTGAAACTGAAGAAGTTGCATTTGATATAGTCCCTGAATTAAAAATATCTTACTTCAAGAAGAAAACTTACAGTTGATATACTTATCAAAGCAAAGACAAAATGAACACAGAAAACCTCATTTGAGAATTCAACTCCTGTTGCAATGTTTTACATAAAAACTAAGCAGTCTGCTTATACTGAATATTCTTGACATATAAAGTTCATAACAAATGACACTTTAAAACCTCTAAAACGATATAGATTTATATGTTCTACAGTGTGAATTTTGGAAAGGCTGCAGCTTAAGACCAGAAATATTTAAGCCATTTTTATTTCTATAAAAGGGCAAAATATTTTACACAGTGTTTCTCTGCCAACTGATATTTTAGACTCTTAAATTTCAGCAAGAGAGTATTTTAATGATATATGTTGAATGTACTATAGATATAGCCTCAATTCTCTTTATGCAACTCATTACTGTGTGAGCATAATGCCTCAGATCAAACCTTCATTTAAATAAACAGGAATTTCAGTAACAAAAGGATCTATTTGCATATCCAATTTGCATCCAATGTACTCTGTGTTCTGATTTTAAGCATGTGACTTTTTGGAATTGACCTGCTGGAGGACAGGCCCCAGCTGAAACACCATTCTTGACCAGAGATGACAGCCATAAGTGCGAAGGTATCATCCTTACTAGGAGAATCTGCCCCTCACATTATAGACAAATTATGAATTATGAATTGTGCTCTTTCTCTTCTGTAGATCACAAATGGTATCCCAAGCGCCACTGTATTAGTCAAATGCATACATATATACACTCCCTTTCTGGCTGCCTGTACACCATAAAGTCCTTATTCATCAGTATTTGCAAGAATACCATGGGAAATGCTACAAACACTTACTAGGTGCTAAAGGAGAAATCAGGGTCATGAGCAAATTGTCAGCACAGGTGTCAGACAAGGCAAGTAGAAGAAAACTAAATTGTGAATAAGTTTCCACAGATCAATAAAGAATGAAAAAAAGGAAGTTGAGAAAGGAGTTTAAGGTGGGAAGAAACTGTTTTTAGAATAAAAATTGGAAATAATATTAATCATAATGGTATTGAACACAATTAAGGATGCTTCATTTGGAATATCTTTCATCTGTAAAGCAAACAATTTATGCTCTAGTAAGAACTTTTTAACATGTCTGTTTCACAGAAAAAAATAGCTAACCTAAGTCATTAATAAACCATGTTAGGATATCTCAAGAACTGAAGGATTTTACTTTTAAGTAGTGCAACTTGAATAGGATTTAGACCATAATGCGTGCACTTCCTATGTAGCCAGCATTTCAGACTCCAACTATTTTGCTCTGTACAGGATGTGGTTCTTTCACACTTCCTACTTTTGAAAATCATCTGTATTTCAAGGGAGTAATCATCAAACTAGGGATAAACCCACAATCATTTATTCAAAGGAATGAACTGCACAGCAACTTGCTCCTTGCATGAATGCTTTCACTTGTGTCTCTAATCTAAAGCCTTTATTACACACTGTGCCCTACATCTGGGCCTCAGCAGGTTCAGAGGTACAAGATAGCTACAACTGGTATTTGACCTGAATAAATGCTATGAATAAACGCTGGAGAAGCCTAACCCCAAATGAACACAAACTCTCCCATAAAAACTAAATCCAAAAAGATTAGCTTAAACCTGCATTAAAACAAAAAAATAAAATTCCTTTTTCCTATTTAATTCTTTTTTTGTAATTTCTGCTAACAGTAAGGGCAGAATTTTTTTCATTATATTCCTCTTTTATGAACTCATCTGTTTTTTCCTTTTTCAAGCATTTTTAACTATATTTATTTCATATTAAAGTATAGTATAGTATAATTTCTGAGCTGTTTTCTCTGAGTTAACACCTTACATTCATAGAGCAAATAGTATTTCACTTAGACAGAATTACTGGATGTATTAAAACCTGTCAAGAATTCTATTGAAAGAGCTAACAATTTGTCCTATACTATTACAGAAACAAATGCAAAACAATGATTTTGTCTTTTGCAAAGTTTACACAAAGTAATAGAAGGAAAGAGTGAGAAAGGATGATAAATCAATATTAATGCTAACACAATACCACATTCTTATTACATTATTACATTTCTAATAAAATTAAATCTGAGGCTTAAATGCCAAACTGTATAAAACGGTGGTGGTATCTAAACAACAA
Source organism: Cettia cetti (assembly GCA_013401135.1). Classification (NCBI taxonomy): domain Eukaryota; kingdom Metazoa; phylum Chordata; class Aves; order Passeriformes; family Sylviidae; genus Cettia; species Cettia cetti. The sequence continues at coordinate 18,186 of VZUI01093850.1, forward strand.
AACATTGAAAATAGTCTAACATATTGAAAAATCCACGTTGCCTCACAAACAAGAACCTCGAGGCAGAGATATTTAATGCTTTCTTTGCCTGCAGGGGTTCCAGAACCCTGAGCTGTGGGGCTATAACTCTTAGAATGATAACTCGTAGCCCAATCTGAACTTGTGCAGAATTTCCTGGTCCAGCTGTACCCCTATGAGTCTATGAAGGTTTATAGGATTCATCTAAGAATACTCAAATAGATGGTTGATCGCATCCCAAGATCTCTCTAAATAATTTTTGAATAGTCTTAGGAATCTGGAGAGGTTCCATCTGACTATTTCCCCGATTTTCAAGAAAGGCAAGAGTGATGACCCTGGAAACAACAGGCCTGTCGGTCTCACTTCAGTGTCTTGTTAAATTATAGATGAGATTATTCTGTAAATTATTGGAAAACACATGGAAAAACAACACAGTCATTGGTCACATCTAGCATGGGCTCATGAGGGGGAAGTCCTGATCAATATACCTAATTTCCTTTTATGACAGCTACCCACCTAGTTGATCAAAGGGAGCCAACTGCTGTAATCCTTTTTGGATTTCAGTAAAGCATTTGATCTTGTCTCTCACCATGGCCCTCTGGATAAAATGCCCAGCACACAGATGAATAAACATGGCTGGCAACCATTCACTGGAGCTGGGCTCCATTTTATGCCCAGTTCACTTCAACATCTTCATAAATTACTTGGATAAGGATTAGAAGTAATACTAAGTAAATATGCCAATGATACTAAATTGAGGGGAGCTGTTGACTCCCTCAAAGGCAGAGAAGCTCTGCAGAGAGACATTGACAAATTAGAGATGGGCAATCATCAACCACATGAAGGTTAACAAGGGAAAATGATGGATTCTGCATCTGGGACAGGGCAAACCAAGGTGTCAATAGAGACAGAGATAGTGGAGAGCAGCTCTGCAGAAAGGGTGCCCTGTTCAATGGCAAGTTGAATCTGAGTCAGCAGTATCCTGGCAGCCCGGAAGGCCAAGCATGTCCTGGGGTGCATCAGGCACAGCATGGCCAGCTGGGCAAGGGAGGGGATTGTCCTGCTCTGCTCTGTACTTTGTGCATTTTTGGGCACTATAATACTAGAAGAATATAAAGCTTTGAGAAAGCATCCCAAGGAGGGCTACAAAAGTGGTGAAGGGTCTGGAGGGGAAGTCATGTGAGGAGTTGCTGGAGACTAAAGGGGAGACCTCACTTCAGTCTACCACTTCATCAAGTGCGGAAGAGGAAGGGGAGACACGGATCTCTCCTCTGTGGCGGCCAGTGACAAGACCCAAGAGAATGAATGGCCTGCAGTTGTGTCAGGGGAGGTTTAAGTTGGATTTTAGAGAAAGGTTCTTCACCCAGATGTTGGTTGGGTGATGGAATAGGTTCCCTAGGGGAGTGGTTGCAGCACCAAGACCGACAGAGTTCAAGAAGTGTTTGGACAATGCTCTCAGGCACGTGGTGTGACACTTGGGGTGTCCTGTGCTGGGCCAAGAGTTGAACTTGCTGATCCCTGTGGGTTCCATCCAACTCAGGATATTTTACTATATGTAAATCAAAAGCCTTATTCTGCAAATATTTCCATGTAAGTGTTATTTATTCAGATTAACAGTCCTATTAAAATAAAATAAGCACATCTGTAAAGTTATCCATGTGCATAACTGCTTATTAGATCATATACCCTGCAAGATGAAGCAGGTATCTGCATACTATCTGCAATTTTCCCAGATCAAATTATTTACAGCTGAAATCACTAAATTTCTGATTCATTCACTGATGCTTTTAGGGGCTGTCACACTGATGATTGCAACAGATTCCCAGTCAAAAAAGGCCTGTCGTTTGCATGGCAAAGTAGCAACCCTCTATCAGACAGAGCACTATACACACATACATATAACATCCACCATCACCGTAAAATTGGAAGCACAAGAATGAGCATTAGCAAATGCAACAGTACTAGAGAGACCTATTTCACAAAAAGGAAGGTAAATTAATGAATACTGCTGGTGGCAATCAGTAAGGCCAAATGGCACATTCCATAGAAAGTGCACAGTTCCCTTATTTTGTAAGTGACAGTAGTGCATATGGAAGTGTCCTTTCTTTAGTGTTAGGTGGAATGCATTAATATTTCTGGGCTCCTCTCCTTTTATAGTTAGTCCATAAACAAAATAGGACAACAAAACAACACAAGGGTCAGCATGCTTCCAAAAAAGCATAGGCCAGCTTTTTTTTTTGTTGGTTTGTCCCTGTGAAAAAGTTTATTTTTAAGTTAATAACAAAATCATCTCAGACTGTATTTTAATTTAGATACATCAAATGTAGGAACAAAAAATTGTACATTGAGATAGAAATATGAAGTGCATTCCAACTCTCACTGAAAATCAGCAGGTTTGAGCATTATGTTCCCTTAGGCTTTTCTAAAATTTTAGCCTGCAGCCTTATCCATGCATCACATATATTGTTAGTACAGAATAAACTGATGTAATTGGTGTAATTTGAAGAGAAAGGGACTTTTTCTTTCCATATGCAGCGTTGCTAACCTTAATGATAAGACAATTCAGTGATTTACAGTCTTGTTAAATGTAATAAGACATCATGCCTTGCTTCTAACACAGTTATTGAAACATAAGTGCATCAAACACATTAATAATTATAAAAGCATTTCTCCATATCCATTGATGTTCCAATGAAATACACTAATGCAACAAAATCAAAACTTCCCATAGAAAACCATTAACTTCTAAATATGCTAGCTATCTCCATCCATTGTCTTTTACAGGGTACTTAAAATTATATAGCTATATATTCAAAGTTTAAGAACCTCCTTTCCTTCAAGAAACTCTGAAATTAGCTTCCTTTTTTTTAAAAAAATCTTGTATTTATATATAATATATATAATTTTGTATACAGTTATAATAATAATTAAAATGAAATGAAGGCTAACTTTTTTTTTTTAATTGATGCTAAGTTGTTTTCAGTATTTTCATGTCCCAGAAGTTTTGGAAAGATTTGTTTCTGTTTCAAAGCATAAATAATTTCTAATTCATATTTACTACTGTGAGTAAAACATAATTTCACATAATTTTCAGCTCTCACCCCACACCAAAGAAAAAGAGGAAAATAACCTCCTGGTTTTGAAATAATATCTATTATCTTTTGTATAAAAGAGTACTTTTTATAAAAGTTGAAGAAACTGTTCATAAAATCATCTTGTTCTCTACTTACACATCAGTGAATGATACCAGAACAGACAGTGCTATCTCAAAGCCATGGTTCTATCTTTAGGGCCTCCTCAAATACTTCCTCAAATTTTTGCTTAGGATCTAGCTGAGCATGGAGAATGCGTGTGCTTCTGAATGCTCACTGACCTATTCTAATGCAAAATAGAATGGAAACAGTAGAAAAATTATGTAGAATACCTCCTTTTATATATTTAAGATATAATAGACAAAGAATTGTACTGGAAAGAATTTTCACAATTTCCAATGGCCTTTAGCATTATCAAAGACTGAAAATGTGCTTTAAGTGTAAGAGAAAAGCCAACCAATTTCAACTATGGAAGGAAGTTTACCTTGCTCTAAGAGTCTTTTAAAAATTCACAATCTCTGGTTCTCTGGAAATATGAGGCTAGCATGCTGGCACTCTGTACCATGCTGTATCAAGATAGCTACAGAGAACTTGGAATCAGATTAGGAGCATATTCCAGCCTTGCAGTACTCTTGGGAAAGCAGGCCCACTGCTGCTGTAATCCCTGTTTTGTTAGAAGCAGGGGATTCTGGCACTTGCAAAATGGTCCCTTACAATGCCAGAGAAACACAGCTCTGGGAATCTGCCTGAATGTACTGTTAAGGTGAATACTCAAAGAGCACCTGGAAAAACCCTATTGGTGCATGCTGAATGCATGAGTCCTGTTACACTTCCAAACTTGAGCAAACAGGTTCACACATTTCTGACCACATTGCCTGTTCTCTGGTAGGAGAAAAGTCTGTCTGGGTATGCATGAAATGCCTGAAACATTCTATTTGCAAGAAAAAAAAAAGATACAGAAATAGTCTCATTATCCACTGAAGCTTACCAGATTAAACCAGAGGGGTAAATAGCAAATACTTGACTGTAATAAAAATAACTTGCTCTGTTAACGAAAAATTTGTTTATGCATTTGATTGGAGAAAAAAAAAACCATTACCATGGAGAATGTTTAGTATTAATTATGCTGTGACTTTTTTTTATTTTAACATTTTGAACAAGAAAACCATTTCGTTTCAACTTGTTTCTATTGTAACTGAATCTTGGTCAAGCTGTAAAAGTATAAATCTTGTTGAATAAAATTAAAGCAAATTCATTCTGCTTAATAATAATTTAACCCTCAAGCTAGAAGCTGTTTTCTCTTTTTCCATTCAAATTAGTCCTGAGAATATTCACAGGCATATGCCACAGCTTGAGGCTCAAGTCATATGAGAAAAATTTCAAAAAAAAGCAAAATCTGCTAGAGAAGAATCCATAAAAACAGCAATTCTTTGTTTAATTAAGCTTGCTTCATTGAAAAAAAAAGGTGACAACAATCTTTAACAAAGTCATTTTTTAATATAAGTAGATGGATGATGAGAAAAGAACTCTAAAAGTGGTAGGAGTGAAAGAAAAACAGAATGGCTTTTACAGTAAAACTTTAATAATTTTTTTTCAATATCATGGTCAGTTCAGAGGAAGTTTTCTGGAAACTGCAGAATTTATATATATTTTCATTTTCCTTTCACTTTACTAAATAACTTCTCCAGTATTGTATTAATCAAATAATGTTGGTGGTGAGAGTACTAGAATGGGTCATCCCATGAGAAACAAGAATTTCTCATGGGGTGACCCATTCTAGTGTTTCAGACTATAAATCTATCTTTTTACTCTGTCTTTTAATTTCTATTCTTTCAGTGCTACTATGATCTTGAGTCACTGTTTGCATCTCTTTATTAATTTAGTTTTCCATTTCTTATGCAATCTACAAATCAAGAGGAAGATTTTCCCTATGATTTAGCACTGTTGAACAAACAGAAGCCTCGTCTTGGAAAGGGACTACAAAATCAATTTATATTTCCAGTCAAATAATTAGAAGTGGCATATCTACTACAAACTGCTTTATTACTGTACAAGAACCTTAGAAAGAACACACTGGTGAAACAAAAAATGAAAAGGGAATGTTGATATAAGCAGGGTCAGTTGATGTTTAGGAAATGACTAAAGGCCAAGATCAATCATGATACATTTCAGTTCATGATAGTGGCAACTTAATAAGAGTAAAATGCGTACATGGAATGAAATCACTATTATTTTTTCAAGATTTCATAAGAAATGATCATAGAACCACAGAATGGTTTGGTTTGTAAGATCATCTAGTTCCAGGTTCCTGCCATAGGCAAGGGTACTTCCCACTGGGGCAGGTTCCTCAGGTGTTTGAGTAAAAACATTACACTGTGTACTAGAGATAGCAATCTGTTGTTTTTGTCTGATCATTTCTTATGCAAAACTACACAAACATTCCCATGCAGTAATAAATCATACGATTTTCATAACAGTATTATATTTTTCTTTTGCTATGACATGAACTGAAATGTGAAAAATAAGGGAAATGTTAATAAACACAAAATAGTGTTTCTTGTGTGGTTTGTGGGTTTTTTTGAAAATTCCAGCTTTGGTATCTCATCCTCCTAAACCTCTATGAGATTTTTTTTCTATACATGTGACAACTGATGAACTCAGCAGAATCAAAAAAAAAAAAAAAATATCTAGCCCATTGTATTATAATCATACCACAATTCCAGACTAAAATTAAAAAATAATAAAAAGAGGAAGAATATTTTAAAAATTATTTATATAGATATATAAATTAGGTTTAATTATGAATTTTTTTGAAAAAGGATATCTGTTTTGATGTTGAAAAGCAAACTTGATCAATGACACAGTCAAAAATACATTCCTGATAAAAGAAAAGGAAGTTATGACTACAGTTATACTTTTCTGTAGATACTCCTAGATCTTAAAAAAAATGTGGGGAAAACATTACATATAAAGTATACATGCTAATAAAGGTACAATAATAGATTATCTGATGCTATTAATGGTAATACACTGCTAATATCATTACAGTATTGTTAATACACTGCCTTTGATCCCAGCCAATGGAATATTTTTAGACTTCTTCAGCAACTGAATGCTGTGAATCAGTACCTCTGTTCAACTTAGTGCAAAAAAAATTCAGCGAGACTATTTTCATTTTTCACCTTCTTTTTTCCCTGTAATTTTTTTGTTTTGGCCAAGCCATAGGACAAGAATCAATGAACAGAAACTGATGCACAAGGAGTGCCACATGAATAAGAGGATGAACTTCCTTACTGTGCAGATGATTGAGTACTGAACAGAGAGGCTGTGGAGTCTCCATCACTTGAAATATTCAAGAAATGTCTGGAGACACCCTTGTGCCATGCATAGTAGTGTCTGCATAGTTCTCGCCTCACTGTTCTCTGACTACAACTGCTCAATAATGTTTTACTTCTTTCCTCTCTTCTTAAATCTGTTATCACAGAAGTGTTACCGTAATTTCTATTTGGCCCAGCCTTTACCAGTAGCACATCCGTCTTTGGAGCTGCAGGCATTGGCTCTGCCAGACATGGAGGAAGTTTCTTGTAGCTTCTCACAGAACGCACCCCTGTGTAGCCCCTGCCACCAAAGCTTGTCCATGCAAAGCAAATACAGTTTGTTAACATAATTTTCTAATAACAATCCTATTCTTGCCTAAGGATCATGAATTATATCTGACAATCTCCTGAAGGACTTCAGTCAGCACCTTCTTCTCAGGAAAAATCAAATCTTTTTAGCCCTCCTGGTGCCAGTAGGCAGCTAAAAGAACTGCCAGAACTAAGACCTGGTCATGTTCTAGTAGGATCTCTCTGTTTCTCTATGCAGAAAACATGCTAAAAGGCTTCTGTCTCCAGCAGGAATGGGACAAAGCATTACAAAAGTTATTGTACTGAAAAACAAATCTGTTGCATGGAATGACAGCCATAAAGGGACTCACTCTTTACTTCTTGTCAGTTGTTCTGGATGTGGCTACCTAAATGATGCCATCTGCAATCAGTGCCAAAAAGGTCTGTCTTTAGTCTTGGGTTCAGCCAGTTATTGAGCTCAGAAATTCACAGTGAATAGGGCTACCTCTGACAAAGCACCACCTCCCAGATTCACAAGATCTTCTCAAACTGAGTTTGGAAATAATTCTCAGCATTACAGACATTGTGTCATCACCTTTAGCAAAAGCTTCAGCAGCCCTCTGTCCAAAAACTAAAGCTTTATCATCTTGAAGTAGAAGACAACATATTCCATGGCATAAGAGACAGCAATTTAAAAAAATATCAGTTGATACAATTCATTAATATTCAATCCATTTGCAACAGTTCATTGTTGTTGCATAACAAACAAAAAAAAAAAAAACCAACCAAAAATCAAAAAAAACAAAAAACTTTGGTCTGAGAGGTTTACCCATGTAATTACCACAGAGTGTATAAAGCAAATAATGCCTCTGAGATTCACTACTTAGCTATTTTCCTGACATTATTAGCCTTTGAATTGAAGTAATCATTCTGTGTTGTTCACTATAGTTTTGAAACTCGGCTTTTAAAAAAGATAATCAGAGGAGTCATAAAAATGTTTGATTTCTGAAGACAAAACCAACATTTAAATTTTATGAAAAATCTGCTGGGATTTTGAACAATGGAAATGGATTTTTCTGTATGCTAGAGATAATAAATTGACAGGTATTAAGTGTATTTACGGAAGTTTCCAGAAAAAAAATGCTGTGTTGAAAAAACAACACTATAATCACATTAACTATACCAGTAGATGAAATTTATTTTAAGTATGGCCTTTTTCTGAGCTAAGACTGGCTTTTTTTCCCAAGAAACTGAAATATTAGATCTTTTGAGTTCCATTAGATCGTCTAAGTTCCATTAAACACCAGTTTAAGCTCTCCTGAAACAGACACAGAGTGCTCACTTGTTTGAAATATTCATTCTCTACCGAAAAATTGTCCTCCTTTCCATATCTCCATGTGAAACCTCCATAAGCAGTGAAGGCCTTAAGGCAAAAGTGAGGGAGCAGCTGTGTGGTATATCTTGTTTGTTGTACCATGATGCAAAACCTACACAGGACTTGAAGACAGAGGTCTGTGGAAACTGATGCAGTTGCACCCAAGGACTGCATTGAGGACCTAGCTCAGTATTTTTTAGAGATCATCAGCTGATGGCAAATATCTTTAATATGAATGTTTTCTTTGCCTAAGTTTATGTACTACAAGGTAATAATATTTACCTGTAATTTTGGTCTCAAAATGTAATTTTTACATACCTGGTGATTTATGCTGAGGAAGTAATAACTTTACAAATACAGTTTGTGAAACGGAGTTTTCTCTAACCTTTTATATTACTGTTACTCCTTAATATTCCTAAATGCTGGAAGAACTATAGCAATCTGACAGGTAGCCACAATACTACAATACCAGTAATACATCACAATAAGAACAATTTCAGACTATTAAAATAAACCTAGAATAAAATTATGACAAAGCCTAGAGTTCAATGTAAAGAAAAAGACAGTGGCTGCTCTGTATCCATATAAAAACCCTCATAAGAAATCTAATTGTTGCTTTGAGCTGTTTGTGCCAACAAAGAATTTCTAACCAAAAAACCGTGACAGAGAATATTCCTGCTTACTTGGGAGCTACTTAAGTAATTGTCCCAGAGGATTCTGCAATTTATCATACAATTCCAGCCTCCAAGCTGTCAAGTGCAAATGTGTGAGGACATTGCAGACACATATCACTCAGAAAAAAAGACAAATAAAAGAAAACAAAGGCACTATGCTCCAAAACCTTGGTCCTTATTTCTGCTAGGAGAAACAATTAAACAATTAAACACAATTTCAGGGATGCTTTTATATGATTGAAAGTTTGATATCACATATAGATGTTGTTGAAGACATTCCAGATGCATAAAATTAGTTATTTATTTATTTGCTTATTTATTTACTACCTGTGAGGATTTGAAGTGCAACACAGTTAACTGGGTATATGGCTATTCTCAACATTACCAGGAAAATGCTATGATGAAATGTTTGCATTAGGAAAACCATACAGACATTTCTAACATTAACAAAATACCTTCAAAAATGTAAGCAAAGTAGAACAAAAATGAGCGGTTCCACAACTAATGTAAATCCTCTGTTTTAATTACTTTAAGGAAATAGTCTTGATACTTTAAAACCGTTACAAGGGGTTTTTATACTGAGCTCTTCTACCATCTTAAGGCCTACAGATAAAGTGGAAAGTTCAAATCTAATATAGTTTAAAAAATTCAAAGTGTTCAAATATTCTTCTATTAAAGAGAACTTTTATTTCTGCTAATGGAAAAGCTGTATGCAATTCATACATTACTAAAGACTTTGTAATCTATTAATTATGAATTACCGATCAGGACACAATTAATATAAATGTGTCTTAAACCCGAATACATGCATGCATTTTGCAGCACTGTGATTGCATAGCCAGCTAAAACTTCAGAAAAGTATGTGCACAAGCGGGGCAAAGGCAGGTAGATGTAGTTGCAGGTAGGAGGCACTCAAGTAATAAAAGTTGTGAGGAAAAACAACAAGTAAGCAGAGGGAGTTAAAAGTGGCAGAAGTCCAGCTGAACACCCTGGAAGAACGATTGTCAGAACAGAAGCAAACCAAATACACAGGTAAGCAGACTCCCCTTCTCAGGAGGAGAAATAACATAAAAACATCTGGCATACGACAGATCAAAGAGGAAAGCCTGTTTCACTTCCAACTTGTCTCATCAAAGAACTCTTAAGACTGATCATTCAGGTCTCTGAAAGTAAGGACCAACAAGAACTGCAGTCATTATTAAACACGGAATTGTATAGTCAAAGGTAATTTAGAATGTATATCTTAAAGACTACATGTTTCATATTTGACAATGATGATCAATATTGTGTAAGAATGGCCATGAGCAGGAAGTATACTGTTTGTGAGAGAATTTAGTAAAATTCAGTTTTAAAGCTTAAAACTGGCTTGATTTTCCCATCTGCAAATGCTCCTCCTATTCCAGAGTTCTCTAATTCCCTATGTGATACACGTCTATTCAGACAAAACACAACATTCACTGCATTGCTACTCAAATATTCAATTTATCATGTGAGCACCATAAACTTTTGTCAGATTGGCTCAATTTGAAAAATCCCCTAAAATGCAATGTTTCTGGAATTACAGAATTTTGGACTTTTTTCATTTCTCACATGGGTCCTGCTGGCCTTTTACTTCAGTTTAAATAAAATTTGTTCTGCATATATTTACACTCTGAATTAAAGCAGTAGGTATATACTAAGGCAAATTACCCAAAAAAATTTCCCAGAAGTTTCACCATTTTTCTGATACCTTTAAAAAACATTACATCAGAGCATGGTAGAGACCTAACTACAGCTTCTTCTGTGTTACGTTTGCTAAGTGTTAGACTCTGCCAGAAAACAACAACAACAATAACAACAAAAAAACAAACTAGGTAGTCACAGAATATAAAGAGAAAACAAAAGCCTTTCTCTTAGAGGTGACAGAGGCCAGCTTGTGAAAATCAGTATGCTGTGACAGATCACTCACCGTTTGTGGTGGGGCTCTCCCTTTCTTCTTGTCCTTCTGCACATCATATCAATTTCTAAAGAAGGTCAGGGTTCTTCTTTTAAGACTAACTGATTGTGGTGGCTTTCAGATATGTTTGAGATGTTGGTTCCTTTTGTCGTTCATCTTTTGCCACAATTTATATCTAGCTTTTTTGATTTGATAGTTCATTATGCTCTTTTCACCATCACTCTACAAAAATGGAGATTAATTCAATGAATCAAAAGACAGTCAAAAAAAGCAAGACTATGTCTCAGGCTGCCTTTCTACTCAGAACTACTTTGGCATCGTTGCCTTAAAAAACTTTAGTGCCTCAAGACTTGTGCTGTCTGAGGCATTTTGTCTTATAACGAAGTTTATATCCTCAACATAAAAATCCCATCAGATTGAAAAATGCAATATTTATAACTTTAAGAATTTGTACTGATTCATTAAGCATTTCCAAAAGTAATTTTCTTCTTTAAATAGTTGCTACTGATTGCGTTTGTAAAGTACTCCTATTACGCTGCATCGCAAATCATTCACTTCTGCCCCTGTAACTGTTTAGCAATTGTTACACCAATTTTGCAATATGATCTATTGGAATGCACCTATAATATCGTTGGAAAACATCATTCCGGCTAACCCAGAGACGCAATGGTTTTGAAGCCCTGCTCACAGATGTTTTATTTCAGATATAAATTTTTAAGCTGATTTAATAACACATGTGAAAGGTAATACACCTCAAACCGGTAGATCACTAAAATTTCACCATGACTTGCGCATCATAAAGTAGTACCATGAATTTCTGTGGCAAGAGTTGTGCCAGTTGTTCTAGGTTCAGAGATGTAGATGAATGAAGATGCTTCATCAAACTCTCCCTTTCCACTTTGCTTTTATTCATGCTTCCATATAGCTGTGTTTTCCCACTGTAGTCTTCAAGGCAATTACCTCACAAACAGAAACCACAATTGGATTCTATGTTTCCGACGAATAACACTGGGGAAAATTAATACATTCTGAACTCAGATGAGCTACAAACCTTTCTGCTGAATTCAAAAGATCTTGGAACTCAGCAGGTGCATACCAATTATTTCAAACAAAACCTGCACCTTTATTGCATAAACTGTAGTGTTAAATGCATGGCAAATATGAATCTACATCCAAGAAGAAAAAAAAAGATCTAATTTTTAATATATATATATATATATTTATTTATTTATTTATTTATAGTAAAAGCATTTGTGTTGTGCAGAAAAAAAATAAGCCTTAATATACATCATAAAGGAAAAGGAAAGTTTCTCCAATTCCTCTTAAAGGCAATAACTCTAAGTACCTGAATGTTGAAATGTGGTTTTCCTTCCACATGCTAATAAACCTAACTGAATATGCTTAAGGTTTTTCCTGCTTTAGGCCTCTAAGTAGATTTTTTTCCCATATCTTCAGAGCCTGTTAGCTGCCTGTTGCCGTTATAATATGTTAGATATTTTAAATTTTCACTGCACAAAGAGTTCCTGCAGTTTGTTAATCTTTCCAAGCAAGATATTAAGGTCTCTTAACAAGCTTTTCAAGATATTTTGAACACCTAAAAGATTTTCTGAAGAAAATATTTAAACAAATATATATATATATATATATATATATATATATAATGAGAGGACAGTAGTAAGTGAAAATGAATACCTAGCAGTTAAGGTATGAAGCAGCTTCATCAGTAGCAGAGTTTTTAAACTGTAATTATAAATAAAATAGATGGCTTAGTGTATCAACATAAGAATATGATCATCACTGAAGAGAGCCACTGGACAAATTTTTTTTACCACCCATATTATAACTCACTTAGCAGATGTGATCATTCATACCCTTAGCATAAAAGATGGAGAGTTTACTCTTTAGCTGTAATTTTCTCTGAAAACAGCACTCTTGCTCACTATCAAACTAAGCTTTTCCTGAAGACGCACATTATATAATGAAGGGAACAAAAATAATATTCTGCTGTTTATGTTGACACACAATATAACTACCTGTTTGTAAGACCTTTATCAAAGTCTTAAAGCACCCACAATATGAGCAATTAAAGAAAGTGTTAACTATGATTCAGTTTTGCCTTTTCATCTCATAAGAAATTTGTACAGAAAAACGTGTCTTTAACACAGAAGTTAACTGTCTTTTTCAGTGTATCCAATAAGGGAACATATTACTTATTGCAAGTGTGTGAAGGGTTCACAGGCCAAATCTCCATAAATATTCCTGTTGTATTCTCTAACTTACATAAGTATTTGGTAGGACTTAATAGGACAAGGGGAAATGGCCTCAAGTTGTGCAAAGGTATCTTCAGGTTGTACATAACAGACTACCCAAGAAGGTGGTGGAGTCACCGTTCTTGGAAGTGTTCAAAAACAAGTAGATGTGGCACTTTGTAATGTGGTTTTAGTGGACATGGTGGACTAAAAAAAGCTGGACTCATTGATCTTGAAGGTGTTTTCCAACCTTAATGATTCTACAATTTTACAACATTTTACAGTCAAAGACAAATAATATCTCCTAGGCTGAGCCTGGAAGGTGTGCAATCCACACATGTAACATGACTTCAAAGACTCATGAGTTTCAAAGTTCCACGTTGGTAGTATAACCATCTCTGCAGACATCACTAAGAACCATTAAAAATAATAATAATAAAAACCCAACAAGGAAGCATTTCTTAATCTCTCTAGAGTCCAGTAAGCTACAATAACATTAATCTACTCAGGGAGAAATAGTCGACAGGCAAAAACAAGGAGATTATAAAGTTGTCAGATGTTTTGGTAGAAGACAGTCTGACAGAGATAGATAGGAGTAGTACATCTGCCAAAATAAATTTAACTCAGAATCTTCCTGAAGGTCAAGGCAGCTCAATCAGACAAGGAATATAATTCATTCAACAGTTCAAACAGACTGCATGGTTGTTCAGTCATAAAGTATAAAGAGATTAGATGTAGGGTCCAGGTGCTACCTGTCCATAACAGACGTCCAAGTACCTCATTTGGCTGAGACAGTACCAAAAGTCAGAGTTTTCTTCTGGCTACCTACCCAGAAATGGCTGGAAGGCAATTGAAGATATTAGCATAGAGACCATTAAAGTATATCACCCAAGAATGACATATCTTGCCCATTTTAAAAAGAGGCTCAGGTAGACATTTAACATCATTAAATAACTATTTAACTCTCTTATATTACTCTGAATGCACACTCATAAAAATACAGATTATACCTATAGAAATCACTGCTGGATTTTTAGAGACTTTCTAGGGAGAAATAAACTGCTTTTGCCCAAGTACAATACTCAAAAAATTGCAGTCTATTATGTTAGATTGGGTAATAAAAGCCCATCTGCACACCTAAAAAGGATCCTTACCCTAGTTACTCTCAAGTCCATCAGAGGAACCATCAGCCCATAGCAGGCCCATCTCCAAGAGTTGAGAGGCACATGGATTCACAGTAGGAGACAGGAAACCAATATGGAACTGTTGGGTTCCGCTGCTGGCAGACTCCGAGATTTTAGATAGAGAGTTCTTTTCCCAAGCCCCAAGCTTGAAGAAGACGTCGGAATCAGTCGGTTCAGGTTTTCAAGGTTGTTTATTATTTTTTATCTATTACCTTGCTTCTGTGCCTTGCCAAGGTCCTTGTGGCATCAGGGTCAGGAACCGACTGCGTGACTCTCGGGCGGTCTTAGCTTTTATACTAAATACTACGTGTTCCATATTTACAGTTAGTTACCAATACCTATCACCTATGTTAGACAGTTAACTTCTACTCTAAACCAATCCAAAAGTGCCACAAGCACAGCAGAAGATGGAGGACAAGAAGAAGGAGCAGAAGGACAGGGACACACCCAGATTCCTCCATTTTGCCTCCCTTGCACCCCCATTCTAAATCCCAAAATACTACATTTACACCCTGTGATAAAC
>VZUI01093851.1:0-73484 GCA_013401135.1 Cettia cetti
CCTCTCCCCCCCCCCCCAACCCCCAACCTCCACCCAAACAAAACAAAATAAAACAAACCAACCCACAAACAAACAAACAAATGCAGCCTGTGTTTGCACACAGCCCAGGTCACCTTTTGGCCCCACCTGTAGGCATATCTAACGCTTGGGATGTGAGTGTGAGCAACTGCTTGTGCAAGACAGCTGCTTCCACTAGCAGCTCAAACTGTGCTTCTGTAAGAGACACAGCTCCTTCAACTACCTTGAATTAAGTACTAGCTAGTGACAACTCAGGCCACAGAGTCTCCGTGGTCTAAGGCCCTGATCCAGAAAAAAATTTAAGCACACGCTTGTTTACCCTTTTTTAACAATGTTTAGAAGCACATGCCTAGATGTACGGACATTTTGAAGTCCTGTTGAAATAATTTTGCAAGGACTGGGATAAACAAATCCTGGCTATGCCACAGACAGAAATTTATTAAATAAAAATGTTGGGTTTATCTCTTAGGTTTCTGCTAGGGTGTAGCTTTCTACTGAAATATTGCAGTGTGAGTAAAAATTACTTTGTCTCTTTAAGATGCTGCCTTTGTCTTTTCTCATTCCCTATTTTTCATTAGCAATTCACCACAAAGAATGCATTTCCCACCAGTTCAAAAATGCATGTTAATCTGCATTGCCTGTAGGCCTGTGAGCTGTATTTCAGAAAGCACTGTTACATATTTTGCTACTTTCATGCAAAAAGCAAACCAAATGGTCACAGAGAAGGTACCTAATCAGTCTGCCAGCACATCTCACTGCCATGAAAAATTTATTCTTATTGTCTATAGATTGCTCAGGGTATTGTATGACTGCTATCTGGCTTTCATGCCCAGACACACATATGACCAAATGTGTGTCTGGCTTACAGCATTGAAGGGCAAAGAAAATGTTGTTATGTTTTATAGTGGGCTGCAAAGAGTGGTGTTCAGAAAAGCTGCTTGACTATCTGTGACAAGGGGGAAAACTCACTATTTGAAGCTCCAGGGCTGAATCACGTTTCTTTTTTGGGGGTCAGATGAAGAAAGAGGTTTCATCTGCACTTCTTGCTCTGATTATTATAGAAGTACCTGAATGACTGGGAAAATGCTAATAGTATTTTTCCATGCTGTAAAAAAAAAAAAAAAAAAAAAAAAAAAAAAAAAAAAAAAAAAAAAAAAAAGAAAAAAGAAAAAAAAGTTTGGGACAACAAATATTATTCAGTGCATAACTTCATATCCTTGGTCATATAATGCTCTTTGCTCTAAATGGTTGGCATGACCTAACAAAAGAAGATGCACTTCATGTATTACTATGGAATAATTCTCATCAAAATCCACAAGATTCAGATATATAGTAATGTACAAAAAACAAGGAGAAACAATGAAGGGGTTTGGGTCTGCCTACTTCCTTCTGGAGGCAGGTAATTTGCACCAAAAAAACCCAGACAAAGTAAAGAATGGCACCTTTTCTTTCTTTGAGCTGATAGGAAGTTTGCCATGGATTCTGAACCACAATTTAACCTTATCTGGATCTCTGGGGTAGAAAAAGAAGTATCTAGAAGTAAGAATATGGGAAAGCTAAAGAGACAGTGACTATCTGAGTCTTCAAACAGTCAGACATGCTTCTTTTGTGTCACTTTGTGCATCGTATTTTCACATACATAGCTTTGAAGGAATGGTCCACATTAATAAAGAAATTACAGTAGTCTTTTAAGACCATCTTTGTTCATTCTGTGTACTAAGCCCAAGAGTAGGGGTCAGGACCACCAGCAATTCAAAAACCCAAACAAACCCAAATTAGAAGAAACATCATTCAGCCCCTCAGGACAGTGAGCATAGTGGTCACTACTAAGGTAGAAATTGTAAAATTACTATTACTGGATAGTACATATGTATTAATAGTACTAATATATTAATATAATATATATTGCTAATATAATTAATATATACTATATTAATAGATAACATATAGTATTATATATTATCGTACTGAGAAAATACATAAAAATTCATCATAGAGAATGAGCTGCATAAAAGCAATGCCTTATTCTTCTACTTAAACAAAAAGATACTGCTTCATAGAGTGGCATGCCTTCTACCTTTCATTTGACATCTATTGTCTTTTTATTTAAGGCTTCAATAGATTTTACGTTGTTGTTGGGAAATACTTGATTAATGCAAGTCGGAATGATGAAGGAAGGATTGTTCCATACAATAATGCCATACACCTTAGTGAGCCACAGATCGTCAGCATTTTAAGCTTTAATGGTTTGCCCAGTTTAAGCCTTGAAAGTGCTAACAGTTTTGCTATATATCAATTATTTACACATGCCATAATAAAATTATCAGGAGGAGATTATTGAATATTTTGAGAGCTATGAAAGCTCATTCTTTAAATTTCCACTGGACTAAAACCTGGTGCATTTCTGGCTTTTCTCAATATTTTTAAGATTGTGCTTAACAGCCAGGTGTACTTTTGTGAAGATTTAAACATTAGCCTCCTCGGCAGGAACGGCTGAATTTCACTATTACAGACTGATATATTCTTCAGCGTATTTTCGATCACATACGGATCACCCTTAGAGCGTGATACTAATAACGCAAATGTCACAGGTTCGATCCCTGTACAGGCCGTTCACTGAAGACTTGGACTCAGCGGTCCTTGCGGGTCCTTCCAACTCAGAATACTCGGTGATGCTGAGAACGAGCACTGCTTGTGCAGGGCACGCCGGACGCACAACTTTGGAATGGCTGCCCGTGAAACAAGGAGTCAAAATAATTCGAGCGGGCGGGCAATAAAAAAGCTTGTGAAGAATTGCATTTTATATTCACTTAAGGAGAGCAGTAAGAAGGGCAGAGACACAGCCGGGCGGGCCCAGGGCGGACAGTGCCGGGGTGCTGCGCTGCCTGCGGGGGCGGCGGGTTCGCCGAGGGCTGCGGGACGGGGAACGCGGCCGCCCCGGCCCCGCAGGGCCAGGAGAGATCCCTGCGTGGCACTGCCCGGCCGGCGGCTGTGGGACCCCCCAGATGCCGACCCACCGACCGCCCCCGCTGCGACGGGCCCTGCGCCCTCCCCTTCCTCCCCCCGCCCCGCTGGGGACCTCTTAAGAGGAGGGGGCAGCGTCTGGAGGGCTTGGCCGGGGGACGGGGCTGCTCCTGCGGGAGCTCCAGGACAGAATCGGACGGCCAAAGCCAAAGACTAACAGGGAGGAGGAAGGGAAAAAAAAAAAAGAAAGAAAGAAAAAAAAATAAAACGGGACGTGCGGAAGCAGGGAAAGGTGAGGCGACAGAACAGAAACCGCAGGGGACGCGGTCCGCAGGCTGCGCGCAGCGCGGGGATGGTGCGCCCCGGCGGGCTGTGCCGCCTCCTGCTGCTGCTGCTGCTGCTGCAGGGCTCCCTCCTCCTGCTGGCCACAGCTCGCCACGGCCGTGCCGCCGCCTGCCCACTCCGCAGAAAGGTAAGCACCGCCCGAGGTGCCCGCATGCCTTGGGGTCCCTCCTGGCCGGGGTGCGCTGCCGTCTGTCCCGCCCCGGCAGAGCGGGGGATGCGGGTCTGGTGCCCTCGGGGTGCTTGACGGGAGGGGGCGGCGTGCGGGGCCGCCCGGCCGCGGCTCAGACCCCTCTGTCAGGCGGGCGCGGTGCGCCGAGCTGGGGCGGCAAGCGCTCCGCAGCGGCACCACGGCTTCCCGCGACTGTGCGGCAGCGTGCTGGGACCGGGCACCCATCCCTGAGTGCTGACGGAAGAACGTGACGGGGGAGGAGGACCTCGGGGTGAACCCCAGCAGGGTCTTTTGCCTGCGCTGAGTAGGACGAGCCGCGCTGCTCGCCACAAGAAGATGCTGGCCGGGATTGACTTGCTGCCACCGCCCCACGCAGGGGTACCGCCTAGTCCCACTTCGGAACGCTGAGCGCGGTGGAACGTGTTCGGACCAGCAAATGGCCATTTGGCGTGAAAACACGGGTACACGTTATGTGAGGTTTCGCCCGTCTCCTAAAGTTGGCAGCTTGACTGCAGTAGCCAGAAGCAGCACACGCTGCTGACAGCGCTGGTGGGTGTTTAGTACAGCAGAGCATCCCTGCTGCAAGTGAAGGGTGATGTTACGGCCGGTGGAAGGTTGTGTAGACAGTCTGTCATTTCTGTGAAAAATCAGAAAAAGTCGTTCTCGTTGAGGCTTCTGAGATAAAAATACCAAAAAAAAAAAAAAAAACCAAAAACAAAAACAAACAACCCCAAACCAAAACAAACCATGTAGGAAAAGCGTTCTTGAACTTACTATGAGAAAGTTTGCAACTGAAGAAGGTCTGCTCTGTGACTTACTCTGCTCTCTCACGTTGCTACCTACATGTAACCCTTGTTCTTGGGGCCTTCCTGCCTCTGAGCATGCTGGTTCCCCAGAATAACTTCTAGAATTTAGGGCATTATGGAATCAGCCGTATGCCAAGCAGCACGTGGCTCTCTGGAGGTGTCTGCCTGAGCTTGAGTTAAAGAGAGCCTTATGGGATGATGTCTATACAATTGCTTGGAACTGGTTTGTCAGCTGAATTTGTAGGTGGCCAGCTGTGACACTGCCATAAAGCCAGGCCAAGCCTTTGGAGTGGGTGCCCCTTTTTCCTTGAGGGCAAAAGGTGCAAAAGCCTGTGGGCTGGTACGAAACTACTGCAAGCAGCTAGTGAGAGCAAGGACAAAAAGGACAGCTCCTGAGCAGAAGTCATACTTTTGGAAATGGATAATTTCACAGATTGGGTGGGACATGCAGGAAGTTTTTGTCAGGAACAATTGACTGGACTTCTGCCAGTTGTTGCTAGTAAGACTGGAGGTGAAATGTGTTAATGGTAGGTAATTATCTGCTGATTACTCTGTCATTAAAATGTGAGACCACCTGTAGTTCTGGAGTAGGCAGGCTGTTTCCGAGGGTCATTAGGACAGTGGTAATAACCACACTGTGTAGGAATGGCAGCGTCTGCCTTATTTACAAAGCTGTGAGCTTATCCTTATGAATATTTACATGAACTCCTTAGGAAAAATACAGTCTTGTTCCTGCATCATCAAGGATCGCCTTTTCACTCACTTTAGTTCTTTATAGGATTCCTTTTCTTACCTTTCTTAGATAGGTATGTCTTCCTTTTGTCCAGTTGCCTCAGTCTCTGCCATGAAAGAACTATGTGTGTGTTGATACCTGAAAAAATGCTGGTTTAGGGAGTGAACCTGCAGTACTTGAGAGGGCTTTCTCATCATGACTCCAAATTGTAGTTAATGCTACAACCAATAATGTGTCTTATCATTCGAAGAAAAAAAGACATTGAAAACAGTTAATTTAAAATAAAACATGCTGGAATTTTTTTGGGTTATATTCCAGATACTAAGTAATATGGTCTGGTACTGCTTTATTTTTGCTTAACATTGGAGTGTACTGGAAAAATGAAAGCTAGAAATCAGGGATTAATTGTGGAATGCTTGTAGTTGTAGTTGGTTAGTATTTTATGATGTGTTGCTCCTGATAGAGGGCCAATTAATTTATATGGCTACTTTTTCCCATATATGCCCTTCAGCAGAGCAAGTCATCTGTCTGTTCTTAACCTATGTTTTTTTAGTTAAAAACTTTATTTTTCGTTTCTGGCACCTTGGATGTGTTCTTTTAGTAGCTGTAGCCAGTGCAGTGGTTATCCCCAAGTGAGTTCTGCTTTAAGTCTTAAGCTGAGTTTGAGAGCGTCAGTAATGCAGGTGGGCAAAAGCTCTAGATAAGTACTACTGAATATGTGGCTAATATTTTTGTGGGTATCACCATAACTGCATGGGCACGTAATGTGGTGAGTAATATCTTTGCCTCAATTAGGTATAAAGGAACATGACAAGATAGGACACCAGGATAGATAAGAGAGAGGGAGAAAGTCATATAGGGAGGATTATAGGGCTGCCTGCCTGGGTGAAATATTGCATTCCATGCCGTTTGGCTTCTGTAGCAAGCGAGAAAAATAAGGCACCAGAATATTGTGGATTGAGAAACAGTGCAGTGCTGGTCTGAGTTTGGAAAGTCTGGCTGTGAGGTCAAGTGGTGAATATTAAGGGTCCTGAAAGACAATGAAGACACAGAGGCCACCTGCCTGTACAATGAGGTATATATACAATTTGTGCTTTGAAATGCATAGTTTGCATAGATGAGATGGAAGATGGAAGGAAGCAGAAGTCATGTAGAAGGAAGCAGACCAAATGTAGATTGTATATGTCGGGAGTTCCCATCCAGTTCTTCACTCTCTAGACAGCAGTTTTCCTTTCCCTCTGAGCCTTCATTCCCCACATCACTACAGTCTTCTGTCTTTTCTCTTTAGTTTTTTAAACTCCCATGCTCTTCTAGGTGTTTGGAGTGCTGTCACTAGCTGAATTCTTTGTTCCTCCTGGTGTTTGTCTGAATTGTTTTCTGGATGTTTGCCAATTTTGCTCTCCTTAGTATGCTGTTGAGCCCAATTTGAGCTAGTTTCTCTGAAAAAAAAATTACACTTTCTCTGATTTTCTTTGGCACTTCTCTTCCAGAAGATTCATTGCTGCCTCCCTTGAAGTGATGTATGATATCTGACACACAGTAGTATTTGTGTATTCAAAGACTACAGGTTGCATCCTATAATGGATCTATAAATAGCGCTGGAAAAACAAGCTGTTGGTGTGGTAGTAAAAATGAACAAAATCTGAGGCTTGAGGTCTTTTCGTCAAGAAGAAGGAACCTCAGCCCCAAGGAAATACCCTTGATGTGCACCATGCTTTTCCAGAATTTTTCCAGTGGCTGACACCAATGTCCTGTCGTGTTAGGGAAATCTTGTCTCTCCCTATGTGTCCCCATTGCACCTCAGTGGACAGTGAGTTTGTCCCCTGTTCAGCCTTGGTTGAGAAGGAGGCTCTCCAAATCTTGTGGTAGGGTGTGGATCCTACAAGTCTCAGTTTATTCTCTGTGACAGTGTCAGCTTTTTCACCTGGAGAGGTAAGGCAAAGGAGAAGGCATCATGCTGTAGTGCTGAGCATTCAGAAATACCTTGAGCTGATGATTCTTCAGACCTTTGTGTGGCAGCAAGTTGGGAGACCTGTGCTCTCTTGTGAGACTGCTGTTCTTTCCCCTTGTTCAGGGTTTTTCCCATGATGAGTAATGCATTGAGTAGAACCTGTAAATTGTAGAGTGGAGAGACAGAAATATGTATCTATGCATCTTGATCTATGCTGCTGGAACTGAAATTCCTCAAGCTGTACAGCTCAGCTGCCATAAGCTTCCAGGACAACAGTTTGACTGTAGTTTGTTTTAAAGCATGTTTTGTTTTTGGTTTTTTTTGTTTTTGTTTTTGTTTTTTTTTTTTTTTGTTTTTTTGGTTTTTTTTGTTTTTTTTTTGTTTTTTTTTGTTTTTTTGTTGTTGTTGTTGCAACAGCCGTGTTAGAGTATCTTGCTGCAAAGGAAAATTGGGTTGTAGAACTTTTATCTGCGGCATGCTCTCAGTGTAGTGAGGTGCCACAGTGATCGTGTATGGTGTGATGCTGAACAAGCCTCAGCACTGCTCCTGTGCTATTTCATGGCATTGTTTAACAGCTTCCCTTTTATGGTATTGAGGTGAGATTACATGTTTGCTTTTCCCTCTCTGAAGCTGCATTGAGACATGCGAGAGTTCCAGGAGGCGGGCAGGGAGATGGGAGTGCCTGAAGGCACAGCAGGGGAACACAGACCTGCTCAGTTCTGTGCCGAGGGCTTTTTGCCTTCCTCATTTGCACACAGCAGTAACTGGAGGCTATCTGCAGGGGTTTGGGACAGAGGCAGAGCAGTGCTGGCATTCCAGTCTTCACTTTGGAAGGAAAAGGAGATGCCAAAGGAGTGTGAGGTACTGGCATATCCGGAACAGCTGTAGTGCCACTTCTTAGAGGGAGAGTGAGCTTTGTGAGCTCCTCATGTACTATCACTTGCTGGTGCCCAGAAACTGATTCTGCAGGGTCCGGGGAGTTTCCCATCAATGGTGGAAAACTGAGGTTTCTCTGTCCTCTCACACTGGCTCCAAGCTTTCTGTGAAGGAAGATCTGAGTGCTGCTTAGGGTGACTTTTCAAGTTCATGACTACTTCTTTTGACATGCAAGTGCTAGCAAGAGTGCTCAGCTGTTTTGCTTTGTAATGTCAGGGTCTCGAGAATTGTGTGAAAATTTTTACTATGCATCAGCCTGTTTTCTTTCTGCCTGTGCTACAGGCTCTTTAAAGGAAGACTTCTTGTACTCTGTGATGAGTGCCTGATGGCCTGTTTTATTTCTTCAGAGGTACCACTGGTAGCTGACAGTATTACTCTGCTTTTAGTATCTGATTGTGAAAGTTGTGAGTATAAGCAGAGGAAAAAAAGAGTATAATGCCAAAAGCCTTTCTGGCT
Source organism: Cettia cetti (assembly GCA_013401135.1). Lineage (NCBI taxonomy): Eukaryota > Metazoa > Chordata > Aves > Passeriformes > Sylviidae > Cettia > Cettia cetti. The sequence continues at coordinate 8,379 of VZUI01093851.1, forward strand.
GGGCTGTGTGCAGTAGTCCAGAGCAATTCTAATGATTATGTTAAAGTCTGGTGCCAGATATCTGGGCTTGAGCCTTCTTGCTGGATTTATTGAGGAGCTGAAAAGCTGGCTGGTGACCACTTGTTCTGTACAATTCCTTGCAGTCATAGATGGTTTTGTGCACTCCCACATATATGGTTAGACTTGTGTGAAGAGGAGGAGTACTGACCTCCCAATCTAATGCCGTCCCAGGTGCCTCCTCTGTCTTTATACTTGCAGTAGATAGAAAGCAGCACTTCTGCTCCTTCCTCCTTGCTGCCTCACCACTACTTCCAGTTAATTTCTCACCACAGTGGCATGCCCTTTCCTTTTCCCCTTCTAACTAATGTTGGGGGAGAGCCCTGTCTCATTTTCCCTCTTGTTTTACTTTGCATTTTCATTCTCCTGTATTCTTCCCAGGTCTATGCTAGAGTTTTATTCACCTGTTGTCTTGTATCTTTTGTACCCTGTGGTGCTCTTCATGTTTGTTCTTCCTTCTTCTTGTGGTCTTCAGGCGAGTTTTTGTGCTCTGTAATTCAGGTGTGCATTCCAGGACTGTCCTATAGGATTTGGAGTTGTAGAACAGTGTTGATATGCTGCAGAACACTCTGAAGAGCCCTTTGGAATATATTTGGTTTGTACAATGCTCTTGGACACATGGTGCAGTTCTTGGGGCTCTTCCATGCATCTTAGGGAGTTAAGACTTCAATGACCCCTGTGTGTCCCTTTCAGCTCAGGATACTCTATATTCTGTAGACCATGCAGGTGAAGTGGATTGGTGGCAGCACTTTGCTGAAGTGCTTCCTGATCTGTGGCCTGGTTTTGATGTACAGAGCTGCTGGAGAAGGTTGTCTGGGATAAGCCATTACAGAGAAGCCTTTAAGATTAACCTTTCTGACCCTGAGTCTTTAGTGTCAGAAATTTATAGGCAATGTGCTTCCAGTAAATTCCTCCAAGCAGCCTGTTCTGCTTTTGGCAGCCAGGCAGGCTTCTTAGATCAGCACACATGCACAGTTAGCCCTAGTGCTGAGGTTAGAGTTATCTGCTGGCTCAGGACTGACCAGATGTTTGAGTGCATCTGGAAGCCTGTTCTCTTACTTAGACATGCAAGGGCTACCTCTTCCTGTCTGTGCAGACAGACACCACTTGTGTCTATTGTTCCAGTAAGTACTGCTGCACCAGTAGGGTGCTGTGGGTGATGAAGGCTGTGCTTGCTGCTAGTGTAGTGAGTTGGAAGGATTCAAGCAGGATCCATGTTGTCCCATGTGCTTTTCTGTCCTGTGGGAACACCACAACCCTGCATTGAGGTATCTCAGGTGATGCTGTGAGGTGTATTTTCCAGCAGAACAAATTTAAATCTGATTCTGACTTCCTTCTGATTCTGATATTCTTAAGCTAATTAAAAAAAAAAAAAAAGCTTTTTTTATTCCTCTGGGTTGACAAGTGTATACCCTGAAACCGCATGCCAAGTTTGGCCTGCAGAAAAATCTTTTCACTTATTTTCCAAGGTATTGCACACTCTTCTCTGCTACTCAAGAAGGAGTACTGGGCTGTGAGGGTCTTTACTAGGTGTCTGTCTGCCATGTACAAAACTTTATTTCTGCCCACTCCAGCAAGTCTGCCTGCCAGCTGTGTTTTGTGATACTAATTTTCTTGGTGTCTTGTTGTTGTGGTATAACTCCAGCTGTGAACCAAGCACCGCACTCATTAAATTCCCATTCCATGTAAGAGAGGTTGCAAGAGAGCACGGAAAGGGTAAAAGTGTTGGGTTCAGATAATGACAACTTAGTAGCTAAAGCAAAAGTCATGCACACAAACAAAGCAAAACAAAGAATTCACCACTTCCCAGGGCAGGCAGGTATTCAGCCATCCCCAGAAGGTAGTCTCCATCACGTGTAGCAATGACTAGAGAAGACAAACCCCATCATTCTGAATGTCTCCTCTCCTCTCCCCCCACCCTCCCTGGATTTTTGTGCTGAGCATGATGTCATAGGGTATGGAATATTGCTTTGGTTAGTTAGGGTCAGCTGCCCTGCCTATATCCCCTCCCAATATCTTGTGCACTCTCAGCATGTGTGCTCGCAGTCATACAACAGGGAGAGAAAAGGCCTTGGCTCTATGCAAACACTGCTTAGCAATAACAAAAGTATCTCTGTGTTATCAGCACTGTTTTCAGCACAAATCCAAAACTAAGCCCCATACCAGCCACTGTGACGAAAATGAACTTCACCCCAACCAAAACCAGCATACTCAAAGTGGGAAGTTCACCCATGGTGCTGCACCACCTTCTAAGTGTCACAGCAGTTTCTTTGATGAAAGGTGCATTGCTGTTCTGAAGTGAGAGGTGAAAGTGATAGAAATCCTGCTGTCCTGCTTTGCTTCAGCAAAGTGATGCCAATTTTTGACTTGATGAAAGGCAGAAGTTGGGTAAGTGTTGTGCTTGAATCATGGCATGGTAGGGCTGTGCTCTGCTGCTGCATTTGGTAAATACCCAGATGATGTATCAGGTGATATCACTGTTGAGAAGATGCAGTGTTACCGTTCAGGAGAAGAAAGCCCAAGCCAGTATTCTTACATTTTTACTTAATGAAATTGGATTTTTTACCGCAGAACCTAAGAAAAACAATGGTCAAAGAGGACTTTGTGTGAGCAAAATCACTTTAAGAAAAGTCCAGGCTGGCAAGCTGCTGAGCTAGGTGACTTGCTGGCTTGGAAGTCACCATGTTTTCCTTAAGCCCCCTGCTGCAGTGGCCTGGCTTAAATGTGTGTACTTAATCAGCTGTGTCTCCCTCTCTCCCAGCAAAATGAGCTGAACTCCTTCCTGTGGACAATCAAGAGAGATCCCCCATCTTATTTCTTTGGCACCATCCATGTCCCCTACACGCGTGTCTGGGATTTCGTCCCAGAGAACTCCAAGAAAGCCTTCCAGCAGAGCCACATCGTGTACTTTGAGCTGGATCTCACTGATCCCTACACCATCTCAGCTCTCACCAGCTGCCAACTCCTGCCACAGGGGGAGAACCTCCAGAATGTGCTGCCCCATGACATCTACCGCCGGCTGAAGCGGCACCTGGAGTATGTCAAGCTCATGATGCCATCCTGGATGACCCCAGACCAGCGGGGCAAAGGGCTCTATGCAGACTACCTCTTCAATGCCATTGCTGGCAACTGGGAGCGGAAGAGGCCAGTCTGGGTGATGCTGATGGTCAACTCCCTGACAGAGGTAGACATCAAGTCACGAGGCGTGCCTGTCCTGGATCTGTTCCTGGCCCAGGAAGCGGAGAGGCTGAGGAAGCAAACGGGTGCTGTGGAGAAAGTAGAAGAGCAGTGCCACCCGCTCAATGGGCTGAACTTCTCCCAGGTGAGGCAGAGTGGTGTGCAGGGTGCCAGGCTAGCTGCTGAGCTGGATATTGCAGCAGCAACAGCATGGGCTGGGGAGCAGGGTCAATGCTTTCTACCCAGAGACTTGTGTCTGCACCCTGCAGCCCGTGCCTTTGCCTGCATCCTCAGGAGAATTTGTTAGCACAGGAGATCGGGCCAGAGATGAATTCATCCAGGCCTGGCCTGGGAAAACCCCTGTTCTCTTCCTTGGGCAGTCTTGGGCATGTTCCACCCTCAGAGACCTTTGGATATGTGCTCTCTCACCCTGACGGGGCTGCCTTCAGGAGCTGAGGACAGGCTGGGGCTCAGTGTCAAACTTGTTTTTGTAATAGCAAGAAAGAAATGATTACTTGGGGAAAGCAGGGGTTCTGTGAGTAGTGCTGAGAATAATTGCTGGTTGGAAAGCATCACAGTGAATATCTTCATGTCCTCAGAAACAGGGGCCCAATATCCACACTGGGAAAAGGATTTTTTGTTTGTTGGGATTTATTTTTTCCATTCCTTTGTTACCAGGTGAGGGTCAGCACAGCATAGCTTTCTTCAGGGAGTTTCACAGACTAGTACAGGCTCTTGTGCAAATGCATTTGTGTTTGCAAACTGTTGTAGTTCAGCTTTGTTGTTCATGCAGCAGAATGACCTCTCTGTCTCTGTTGGATGAGGTGCTTCCTGAACAAAATTCACCAGGCAGTAGTGTCTGTTCTTGTCTCTGCCCTGTGGGATCACAGGAATAACGTTGCTCTGTGTCCTGTGGTACCTTCACTGCAGGGCAGTGCTAGTTTGGGGAGTGGAAATGGCATTTGCTTAGGAATAATCAAGGCCTGCATTTTGCAGTGTGCCCTAGGAGTACAAGATGGGAGTACCTTTAGTCACAGGACTGGGGAGTTTTGACTGATGCCTAACCATCTTCTTTGCATCCTGAAGCCTCTCCTGTCTCTGATGGCACAGTTTGGAAGGGAAGGACCAGAGGGCAAGTGCAGTGCAGAAGGGGCAGGGACAGCAGCTCAGGACAAATGTCTGAAGTGCTGCTACCCCAGACAACATTGCTGGGGGAACCATGGTGCAGGGAATAGCACAACAGCCCAGGCTGTATCACTTGAGCAGTCCTGAACTGCAGACAGGGCTTCTTTTCTTCTTTTCCATTGTTTGTAGCTCGGCAACCTCATTTGCATCTTCAGTCTTTTGCTTAACTCGGTGCTTTGAATCCTTAAGCTGGACAGGCTTCAGGATGCAGGGGAGAGGGTCGTGCATCAGTCAAAACTGTTGCTGTTTGCTTGCAGCTAACCTGGGAATGGGCTGGGAAGTCTCTTCTGCCTCTTTTCCGTTTGAGGATTTATAAACATTATTGCCCATGTTTTTCTTTTGCTGGCATTGCCCCTGTAATTTATCATGATAGAAGTCGAGGCATGGGCATTTTTTCTCCACTGCCTTGTAAGGAGTGGTAGTAGAAGTGGGAGACAGAGAAATGTTGACTCTTAGGCCTTCACAGCTTTCTTCAAAGAGCAGCTGCTTTTGTGCTGTTTTGCAGATGGGATAAATACCAAGGGATCCAAGAAGCTGCAGAGGCAAGGGGCACAGAGCTGCAACATCCAGAATTGCACAGCCTTCTGAGAAGGCCAGAGAGACAAAAACTGCATGAGTAACTTGCCTCTAGTTGGGAAAATCGTACCCCATGGTTGCCTCTTGGTGAGTGGAGGCGTGCATTTGCATCACAAAGGCTGCAGCTCCTCCCATGCCCGCTCACTTCCTGGGGAAGGAGTGTACTGCTGTCTCTTGAAGGAGCAGGTCTGGAGCAGCTACTGCACTGCAAATTCACACCTCCACTGCTGCCCACTACTAGATTTCCAATACAGGCAGCTAAAGGAAAACCAGAGGCAGATGATTTTTATGCTTCTAAGCCAATTTCATGGCTCTTTCAGAAACTGACTTGTGAACTCTCATGGTTGGCAACTGTGTAAGTCTTTGATTGAAGAGCTTTCTTGTCAGTTTGTTCAGGCAGTAGAGTCAATTACGTTTTTAACAGAAACCAAGCAGAGTTTGAAATAGGCTCTTTGAAAATTATTCTGTTTGGTGTGCTGCTGTTTAGAAACTCCTGGTATTGCGCTACTACTGTGACTGCTCTTCAAACAAGCAAACACACAGGCATGACTTAGAAACTTCTGTTGGGGAAAGTGGAGCAAAACCCATAAGGAAAAGTCTAACACTGTACAAGAAATATCACAGAATGGCCTCAGTTGGAAGGGACCTTAAAGATCACTTGGTTCCATGCCCTTCACGATGGGAAGGGATACCTTTCACTAGACTAGGTTGCTCAGAGTCCCATCCAACCTGGCCTCAAACACTTCCAGGGATGGGACAACCACAGCTTTTCTCAGCAACCTGTGCCAGTACCTTACCACTCTCACAGTAAAGAATTACTTCCTAATAATATTTAATTATATTAATAATATCTAATCTAAACCCATTCTCTTTCACTCTGAAGCCATTCCCCTTTATCCCTTGTAAAAAGTCTTGTAGGCCTCCTTCCCGTACTGAAAGGTACATTATAGGTCACCCCAAAGCCTTCTCTTTTCCAGACTGAACAATCCCAATAGTCTCAGCTTTTTCCTGTAGGAGAGGTACTCCTTCTAATCCATCTTGGTGGCCTCCTCTGGACCTACTCCAACACATCTGTGGTGCTGGGACCCCAGTTCTGGATGCAGGGTTCCAGGTGGGGTCTCAGCAGAGCAGAGCAGAGGGGCAGAATCCCCTTCCTCCCCTGCTGCCCACGCTGCTTTGGATGCAGCCAGGACACGTTTGGCTTTCTGGGCTGGGAGTGCCCATGGCTGGGTCATGTCCAGCCTCTCACCCACCAGCACCCCCAAGGCCTTCTCACAGGGCTGCTCTCCATCTGTGCAGCCCCAGCCTGTGCTGATGCTGGGGACTGCCCTGATCCAGGGGCAGCACCTTGCTCTTGGCCTTGTTAAACCTCATGAGAACCCTATGGGCTCCTTCTTCAGCTTGTCCAGGTCCCTCGGGATGTCATCTAGGGAGATTTTTTTTTTTTTTTTACAGCAGAATTACTTACAGCAGAGAAAGTTCAGTGTTTTCAGTTTGTTTCTGCATAGGGTTTGTTCTTTCTTTCACATCCAAAATTATTCTTCTGGTTGGTAAGGCAGACTCCCAAGCCACTTCCAAACTATACATTGTTACTAGCTTGGTTAGTGTTTTGATCCATTCTATTGAACAAGCCTTGGTGTATGTTATTGCAGGTGAAGTTCTGGAACAGTTTTTTGTTGTCTCCGTGGCCACAGCGCTTCATAACTGCAAAGTACAGACAAATCCAAATTAGCCACTTCCTTCTTGTGAAGAGAGAACAGTAAAAAAAATTACCCCCCCCCCCCCCCCCCCCCATACAACAGCCAACAGCGCCTGTTAAGCGCCTCTTTTTCTTTGGCTTTTTGTACCAAAGACTTTTGATTTATGACTATCTTATTTTACCTGCCAAATCTCTCTATTCTTTCTCAGCTCAGGCTGGCTGCCCACATTGTCAAATCATAAAACTATCATTTCTGTTCAGTACACTGTCTGTGCACAATCTGTGAAATACTTTACTGCCTTCTCAAGCCCTCTCTCTTGTTCCAAGTTCTGTAAAACTTCAGGACTATGGAAAGATTAATTTGTTTCCATGCCAGGGCCATGGTGTTTATTTTTTCTCTTCCATGCTATTTCCATCCTTGTTTGTCTTACAGACTTGTTCTCCCACTCCACCTAATTTGCTGGGTAGTGCTTCTCTTGTTGCAATACCCTGCATAGGTCTCATTCCTAGCTGCGTCTGGGCTTTGTAGCTATGTGCGATCTGCCACTGCTGACTTCCAGCACGGAGTCAGTCCCTCCCAGTTCCTCCTTTCCAGTTAGGCATCTGCTTACATATTTGCAGTATTGGAGGCATTAGTGCTCCAGCCCAAAACAGCTTTGCTGTTGGCTTCAGTTGTGTCATGAACATCAGTTTAGTATTGGCTCAGAAGAACGAGCAAGTGTTGGCCCTGTACTGTGCCAGGCACTTGCTTTGGTACACTAAGGTGGAGTTCAGGCTGTATTTCTCACAAACTGATCTCAGCTTGAACATAAGAAGTTTAGACTCACCTCTACCCCTTGTGTGGACCCATGGTTAAGTGTGCAAACACTCTCCAGCCATCACTACTTCCTAGCCGCAACCCTGGCCAGTTTGACTTCTCCAATACTGGGATACTTGGTAGAAGATTCTATTCTTGATTTGAGAATTGTTTCCCCACATGGCTTTCCTGTGGTCATCTTTGTCACAGCATTCTTCCTAACTGAGCATCTGAATACATTGCTGCATATTCAGATGTAGTCTTCAGAGCTCCTTGGGATGCAGTAGAAAGCCAAGAGCCACTAAGGGCTGACTGCTCATGAAACCCTGTCTCCAAATCTGGGACTGAGCACTTGCAAGTCTTGTCATTTCCATCTTTCAGCCAGTTCCTCGTATAGCTCATTGCAGATTGGAAATGAAGCAACATTTTCTACATTGATATTTTTTTTATTAATTAGGACATTATTTGGTTATATTTCTACTCAAAAAACAACCTTTGCAAGCAACAAAGTGCTGAGAGATTCTTGCTTTTTCAAGCACTTCTATTTGGATCCCTAACATAACTGTGAGAGCTGTAGACTCCTGCTTTGCAAATACAGCCCTTTTGACATTACAGCAACATAATTTTTTGCTGCTTAATCTGTGTACCCACTTGGGTGAAAGGGCCACCATTGATTACCCCTTGTATAAAGTTATTATTTAGGAAAAACCTGTATTTGTGGGGAAAGTAGGAAACAAAGACACTTGCTTTGTTACAATGGTACATGGTTTGTTGGTTGGTTTGGATTTTTTCCCCCTTCTCAGGGAGTTAGAAGTGATGCCTTGAAATTAGGCACAAAATATACAATAGGTGAGATTTGTGTTAGTCTTCTCATTTCAAGTAAAGGGTTTTGTTTTGGGTTTTTTTTTTTTTTTTTTTTTTTCTGTACTTGGTTAATCAGTTATAATAGTTTTCTTTCATTTATGGGATGGTGAGGCCAGATTTGGCAGTGTTTCCATTCACATGACCTTGGTTCAGGCTCATCTTTGACAATGACAGTAATGGAGAATCTCAGAGAAAGAAAAAGGAAGGAAGAAAAGGGCACATAGTACAAAATCTACAAAGAGATTAAATTCTGTCATACAGATCCCAATTTGGAGCACAGGAAGGCAAAGAGCAGTTCCTTGATGAAGGAGCTGACAGAGGAACAGAGCATTTTATTGCTAAACAAGTTGTATGGGACACTACTTGCAGTAACCTGATTGCATCTGCTGACCCACAGGTGTGACTTCAAGACTTATTTGTTAGGACCAGCCTTCTTTCTTCAGATGATCAGGGAATATCAGGGTTTTGTGCACATGGACTGGTGCTGGAGCAACTGAATTGATCCTATTTTCATCTTTGTCTGCTGGAGTCTGTGACATGGATTTGTTTTTGTTTTCAGTTTGTGTGTAAACAAACCTGGAGACTCTGGGTCTAGACATCAAGGGTAGGGAATGGGCTGTCTGGTGGGAACCAGAATAACTAAAGCTTTGCATATCTGTTGAAATAATTACAGTTTAATTAAGATCTTTCTAACTGTCTGGGGATTTCAGGGTTCTTCCCTCTGTGTTGGCTCCTGCATCCCAACTGACAGCATTTCTGACTCATAGCAATGGTTCTGAAGATTGATTTTTAGTTTTCGTGAGCAAATTCAGATGAAAAATAAAGCCCAGCTTTAGTTTTCATGTTTGAATTTGTGAGGGTTTGTGTTCCACTGAAGAGCCTCTGCTGTACTTGTGTGAGCATTACAGCTGTAACCAGTTTGTCCTTCAATGTTCTATTTGTTGAGCCTGTCCCAGAAATGCACATTTTCTGTGTGCTAACTGTTGTCTCAGCTCTTCCCAGGACTAGCAGCCTCTGTCTTGTGACATGGCAGTCATGTGTGTGCTTGGTGCAGTGGTATTGTCACTGTCCTCATCTTTCCTTGTTTATGCATCTGTGTTTGGCTGTGGTTCTTTCAGGCACAGTGGTTTTCTGATCGCTCATGCTTAGGGCTGTCAAAGTCCTTTTTACTGGAAGTGTTACTGTTGTTATTGTCGGTCCAATCCTGTCTGCTCTGCGGTCAAGGTGTACTTGCAAGCCAACTTACATGTTATTTTTCATCTGCATTTACATTTTTAGGTCTTTTAAGTACTGTTTCTCTTCCCCGTGTCTTCAGTATGTGGAGTATTGGTTTTGTATTTCTCTAAATTCCTACTGCCATACACTCTTTTGTGAAAACTATTCATTGATGCTGTTGTCTTACTGCAGAAAACTTGCAAAATACTATCAGGGTTTTTGGAAAGGGCATGGTTTCTATTATACTTTTTGACTTAAAATGTTTATATCCTATAATTATTTGCAATAATCTTCATGAAGGCTTTTATTAGATAATTTGAAAGATTGATTTCAAGTAGGAAGAGGCTGAAGTTTTAAGATAATGGTTTGTTTTTCTGACCTAAGGCAAAAAGGAAAGAGTAGGAACAATTCTTCATTTTTTGTTGATAATAGAGAAAAGATTGGGTTTTCAATAAAATCCTTATAATCCAGCAAGCCTAGCAGCTATATGCACATGCACATCAGGCATCATCCATTTCCAGCATGCCTGGATGAAAGAAGCTCAAACACCAAGGTGTGTGAACAGTTTCAGAGGGATTAGACAGATGGATGAAGGATAGTCACACCAGAGAATCTCATACATGTCCCAAGTGCCATCTCTGGCTCAAGACATCTCTCAGTCCCTGACAGCTTGAATTGAGGGTAGGTGTGAATGGAGAAGTTGTTCTGTAGGTTGTGGTCTTCTGCTCCACTGGGGAGATGTGGAAAGCTTGTTCTCAAAATGTGACTGAGATGGACTTGGAAGCTGGTGGGTCATATTATATAATGGAACATTTGTAAAACCTAGAGGAACATTTGTAAATGGAGCGATTAGCACCAAATGGCCTGAGATGAATTGAGGGACAGTGAAAAGGCCCAAAACTTGCCAAAATTACTGCAATTCAAATCCTGAAATCAGGGAAGAAATGCAAGTAAAAAGAGAGGAGAAGAATGTGAAGAAATGAAATGTAAAAAAAGAAAGGAAAAATTCCGAAAACAAGTGAAAATCTTAAAAGTGAATGGGATGACAAGAAGTGCAGGGAAATGCACTGAAATTTGCCCAATTAATCTTCATTGAAATCACAAGATTTCATATCATTTCCCAAAAGGAAAGTCTTCCTTACTGCAAGTAAGGTTGGCAGTGTCCCTGCTGGAGCATTCACGTGTTCACGTGTTCTCCCTTTTCACAGAATTTATCTTTCTTGAGCAGGCAGAGGTCACATGTGAACAAGACGAGTATGTGGGGAGTAGTTGGCTGTGCAGACTTTAACCAGAGAGAGGTTTAGGAAGGTTTATACATGGATCTTGAGAACAATACTGTCAATTAAGGCCAAATGTGTAACAGTGTTTAGTCTGCAATTATCTGTGATGTCAATCCTGTCCTATTACTGTTTGAGGGAAGATTTAGGTAACTGACCTTGTTGATTTCTCAGTCTTTTTGTTCTTAATAAGATTAGCAGGATTGCTAGCTTCAGCCAGAACTCAGATTAATCTTTGACAAAAATAGATACACTTACTTGACTTCCATGAAGTCAAGTCTGGTAAATGCATTACAGGACTGTTCTAGCAAACAAAACTTTATTTTTTTAATGGCAGATTTTATGTGGTTTTGTGTGACTTGTTTTGCTTTCTGAGTGCGTTCATTAGCAACACATAGTTTTGGAGACTGATTTGCATCTTACTCACTCAAACCTTCCATTTCTATTTGGATTATCAGTGTATCCCCACTGCCTCCATATTCCCCAGACAGCACTATGTGAGAAAAATATTTATACATATTTTGAGACCATCAGACTGTCAAACATCAAATTAACTGAGTTTGCATCTATGCATCGAATCTGGCTGATTTCGCTGCAAAAAAATCAGTGCTTCCAGGTGCTACTTGATGCAGACAGCAAGCATAATCCCATTCTGTCCAAGGTAAAAGCTAAGATTCTGGTTGCCTTTGCTGAGTATGTGTGGTGGAGAGGTATGGTCACACTGGCCCCATGTATCAGCTGTAGGGAGAGACTCCACTGAGACATGTTTTGTGGTGAGAAAATCATGCCTTGTTGCTGTCTTGAGAGCACCCATGTAGAGTTAGCCCTTCTGCCTTTCAGCTGGCTCATTGGGATGTCACACAGGATGAACCATGCTGCCACCACCAAGGACATGAGTTTCATGGTGTTCTTCATTTGGCTGAGTCTGGAGCCTGCACCAGCCTTTTTTCACTTCTGCTTGAGAGAAGTCAGCATAGGACGGCATTATACAGTTCCCTGTCTTTGGTCTTCTTTCATCCTTTGGCATTTTGAAGAGCTTTCTCCAAGCTCAGGGGAAGTGTTTGTGTTTATCCATGGGAACATACTATATGAATAACACCAGATGCTCTACATTAGCAGGAGAGCTGCAGCCTGCTCTGGTGTGCTGCAGGAGATATGCCAGCACAAAGTAGTGTGGAGGACTCTGATACTGACACTGCAGTTCCCCTGATTCAGTGTAGGCCAAATTTTTAGTTGTGTCACATAAAGCTTTACCTTTGTTTGGGATACTGGACCAGCTGCTTAAAGGTTTTAACCACTGAGAAAATTTCATCTAGACATTGTCCTAAACATCTAACTGCAAACCTTTGAGTCCTGGCTCCTGCACACACCTAAAGAATTCAGAGTGAAAAGCAGATTTTGGTGTTGGTTTGGACTTGTTTTGCAGAGGGGAGCTGGCTAAATCATTCATATGCTCAAAATCCACTGGTTTCTTCCCACATTTTTACTTCTCTGCCTTCTGAAAGGTGGGTAAGTTATGGCAGAATCCATTGGTAAAGAAAACTTAGCTTAGCTTTCCATGGTTACACAGGATCAACACAAAGCTAACTCTCCCTGGTGTTATCCCTAGACATCTCACTCAGGGCCATGAAACTTTGAGAACTCTGATTGCTAGCCTAGAACAGAGCTGTCTCAACAGGAAAGATATGCCATTAGCCCATGCTATACAGACAGATAAGCTGCTGTTCTGAGCTCAGTTTTACAAGCTCCTGCCTTATCCTGGCCACAACAGCCCATTCTGCTGGGAATGTGCAGAAGTTTGATTACCTGACCGCAGAACCACAATTTCCAGATTACAGAATATTCAGAGTTGGAAGCAACCCACAAGGATTATCAAGTCCAGCTCTTAAGTGAATGGTCCCTGCAGGGTTGAACCACAACCTTGGTGTTATTAGCACTGTGTTCTAACCAAATGAGCTAATAGTAGGGTCACCTGTGATGGCAAATGCCTATAATCTTACAAGAACTCTCCCGACTTCTGTGTATGCCTGAGGAAATTCCTGCCTCTTTGGTATCCCCCAAAGTGCAAATATACCAAGCTCCTGAGTAGCTCTTTCAGAGAGGAACAAAAATCCTGTCGCTGTTGGTATATTTGGCAAAATGCTCTCTGGGAGTTTTTAGGGTTGAAATGTCTGTCCTTGAGACCAGAGTGGGTAATATATACAGGTAATGTACCTTTCAGTCCTGTGTTGGCCAGTGCATTTCCAGTTTCACAGCAGCCTGTATATATGGCTTGACTCTGTAAAATGCAGGCATGTCAGGAGTGGTTGGAAGCTTCTAACAGAGCCATTTCTGATGAAACAAATCACACCATACAGCCTAAGCCTGAGCTCTTGCACAGTCTGTACTGCTCAGCCAGTGTACAGTAACTTGTTATGCTTGGGCAATTTGATCACAAGTTTCACCCCTGTGTGAATTTATAAGGCCTGTTTATAAAGATAAATGGACTGTTGTCACAGCTGGAGTCCCATGGGATAAAATGCATTTTTGTAATGTTCAATAGGAAAGTGGCTAAAGCCATGTTTTCTAGGAAGGATGAAATGGAGAAGGAAGAGAAGGTGACACCACATATATTTTTATTTGCTTTGAAACTGTTGGTAAGTCAAAAGAAGAAGACTTAGAAAGCCCAAGATTTTAGCTGATCAGGAGGGGGATGGAAGTACCTGTTACCAGTATTGCACAGTGCCTGGGTGAGCATCTCCTTGAAACGCTACCAGAGAAGAATAAGAGAAAAATTATATTCACATTTAGGTACTTCAGGTACTTCAGCACTCTGAGAAAGCTATTCACCTAAAACACATATGTGAATAACACTGTCTAGAAAGTATTGATGCTGTCTTGGAGTAATGCAATTTCAGACCTCATCTGGGTTAATAAAAAATGAATGAATCACTGAACTGAAAAGGATGCTTGCTTAGGTACAAATAATAATGACTGAACTTTATTTTAATTTGAAAGAAGAATATATAATCCCAACCAATGAGATGCATGGTGGTGGGGGGGGGTCAGTTTTTTGAAATGGAAAAGAATTATTAGCAAAATAAAGTAGAAGGAAGAACTTAAGCATAAAAATGGGAATGATGATTGGGAATTGTTCAAGAATCCTAATAGGTCCTCAAGAAACCACAATTCTGCATTTGCAAAGACAAATTTTTTGGTTTTAAAGAAAGCTAGTTTGGTTAACAAAGGAGATTAAAGCAGCAAAAAACCTCAAAATATAATGAACAGAAAAATAGAGCAAGCAACATAAACTAGTAATTTGCAAGCAAAGGCAGACAATTGATGGGGGAACTGAAGGGTACCAGTGAAGAGCTTCTGAGCAGCAGATCTGAACAACAAGCAGAGATTCTTTAAATGTATCAGGGATTCCTGAAATCTTAGCAGTGGTTGAGACTCCATACTGACCAGGAGTGAAAAAACAGTGGCAGAAATAATCACTATTTATTTTATGATGTTTGGATAGTAGAAGACCATGTATTTGTATCTTGGTCATAAGAGAATATTTTCTGCATTGCTGACAAATTGCTTCCAGTAATTAAGAAAAATGTTAAATGTAATTGTTTTTAAATGTTCAAAATTACTGTCCATAATTTTTAGAGACTAAGCCAAGGAGCTCTTTGAATCTTTAATTGCACTTGAAAAAATTCAGGGGAGTGGAAAAAAGACTACTGTAAGAGCATTATTTTGGGACAATGAGGGAGTAGCCTGCCAGATTACCTGAAGTTCAGTTTGATCAGAGCACAGGAAGTCTGATAATCTCTGCAGCTGGTGAAGAATTGAGAGAAGACTGTATGGTACTAGCCAATTTTCCCTGAATGGTAAACTGGCATTGTCAGAAAACTTCTTCATATGGGTATGATTTTTGGTAATAATTGGAGACATAATTACACACATAGCTTTGGAAGCTTTTGACTTTGTTACTGGTGGTACTCTGATATAGGAGTACCACTAGACACAATCAAAGTGGTTTATTGTAAATAGTCCAGAGTATTTGTGCATTCTTATGAAACAGCTGCAGATGGGGAGTCATCTTCCACCAGTGAGCAGGGAAGCTAAAAAAAATCTCTTAAATAAGTACTAGAGGTAACTGTTCCTGGCCCTGAATTACCCAGCGGCTTTGTCAGTGCTACAAATACTGCATAAGTGTTGGCACAAACATGGAGATGCTGTGCTTGGAGGGGCTGTAAACAACAGGTCAGCTGTGGGAGCAGAGTCACCTGAAAAGCAGGGCTTGTCTGGTGCTGTTCTGTGCAAGGCTGTACATCTAGAGCAAAGCACAGACATCAAGCTAGCAGGATTGGAGGCCTTGTCTGGGATATCCTGGTGGTGCAACAGGCTTGGAAGATACCAGTTAACACGACTGCCAAGCTCAGTAGTTCAGCTGAGAGGGAAATTGCAGTCCTCAAGTGAGTGATAGGAGTAGGGGAGAAATGTTCTGAGGACCCTAGTGTGGGAAAGCTGCCTCATCCTGGTGTTAACACTTCAGAAAGCATTGAAGAGCTGGATATAGGCCAGGAAAGAGCTACATAATTATTCTGGGACTTGAAAACAAAGCTTTTATAACAGGAAAGTAAACAAACTTGATCTGAAGAGTTGTGTCTAGAGAAACCAACAAATCGTTCCTTGAGTTTTCTTGTGTATTTGAAGCAGCAGAACAATATAACAAATGCTGTACGTCTAGTGGCCTAAATATTGAGGAAACACGCCATCAGATTCAATATAATTGGTCTCTAGTGAAGGCAGTTAGTCAGTTTCCTTAGGACCTAGTGGAGCTACAGTTATTTAGACTTCAAGTTGCCACCAGATACCTCTCTGAAACAGAAACTGTTTCTAGGTAGCTGCTGATTTGTGCATAGTATCAATGCACATTTTGATCTATCTGGCCAGTGACTGTCTTTATGCTAATGTGAAACCAGATTTTTTTCTTAATGAAGCACAGGACAATAAAGTTTTGTAAAACAGAGGTACTGTGACTTCAGCAGGCAAGAATGGGGTGGCAGCTGCAGGTCAAAGCTGTGTGCTCTTTCCTGTACATCCTCTGCAAATTGGCTGGGCTTTTAGGAATATTTAAATGAATGTTGAGAAGAGGGGGTCTTGAGGTACCGGAGGCCCTTGCTAGCTTGTTTGAAATGCCCTCAGGCATCAGCTCTCTGTGTGTGTGTGTGTGTGTATGACAGCAACCAAAAGAATTGTAGGTCTGCATGCAGTGCTGCAATGCCTGCAGAGAAAGATCCCTAAGGAGCAGGCACCACCTCTTCTGGACTCTTTACCTGCTTAGCAAGGAATGAAGTGGGACCTTAAAGCCATAATGCTGGCTGGAAGCCACATTCCTGCTCAGGTTAGTCTGGAATGAGCCACTGGAGTTCAACAGTGCCTTCATCTTACTAAGGCCCTGCCTTAACTTCAGTGGCTTACATCTGTTCCAGGACATTGTAAGGGGCCTGTTTCTGTCTGGCACAGGGCAGGGGATAGCCCCCAGAATGTGGCAGGTGCAGGGATTGATGGCAGGTGGACAGAGTGCTCTGTGAGCATGTGGTGTGACACCGGTCCCCTCATATCCTCAAAAGCCCTTGCTATACTCTGTGCTGTCAAGTGGGGGGCTGGGATTTTGATAAGTGATGACAGCCCCAGCTTGTCATTGATGTGGCGGCACTGAGTATGGGGAGCACAAGACCAATGAAGAATAATTTTAAAAGCACCTGTGTTTCCAGGTCCTCCTAATTCAAGGCTGTTCTGGAATACTTTCCTGTGTACTCTTGTCAAGGTGGCTTGAGTTGATCCCCAGAGCAGTGCTTTGTGGAGGTTACTGGGATAGCAACAGTGTCAGGGATCCTGTAATGCATAGAGCTTGGAAACTGTGGCAGCAGTGGTGACAGTAGGAAACTGAATCCACTCACTCCTCTTGTTTGTACTCTCAGTATTTCCTCCCCAGCTGAGGTACATACTGTCTGAGAAAGCTGAAGCATGTCTACAGAGTGGCTCTGTAATTAGTTCTCTGGGAGTAATCTAGTTTCTCTTGCCCAAAATTTGGTTGTTATTTTAGGCTTGTCCAGTTTGACAGCAAAAGTTAAAATTTCCAGTTGACCAAAGGAATAGTCGGAGCTCATTGCCACTATTGCAAGTCTGCTTCTAAAATGTCATTGTCACTGTTAAGGATAACATTGTAGTTATGTGGGGGCATCTCTTCTGTCATCCCCGTGCTCAGTGAGGATTGGAAACCTGGCCAAAGATATTGCCTTGCTCAGGTAATTTTCTAACAGGTAGTGTTTCCACGCTATTAAGGTGTTTTGAAGACCTGTCTGGAGTGTATCTGCTCACTGTTGTGGTGGATTAGAGAAGGTGGATGCTTATGTTGCTGGAGCATAGTGTTTTTGTAACCTGCAGAGATCCTGGGCTTGTAGGGGGAAGTCCATTGCACTGATTTCCTGTTCCATTTATCATGTATGATTGTGCACATGCAGCTGAGCAGACACTTAAAATTTAGAGGAATTATGTCCTTAGCTCAGGAACCTAAATTAATTAGAGTCTGCTTTAGTTGATAAGGTGGTGTTAAGGGATAGGTTGGACCTGATGATCTCAAGGGTCTTTTCCAACTTAGTTCATTCTGTGGTTCTGTATGACTATGAGACAAGAGAACCAGGTGTTTCCACATACTATTGTCTTTAGGACATGTGTGTTCATCCATAATTGTTGCTACTATGTATCCTTCTACCAACAATACCTCTCTGGAAGGAGCCACCCTGCAGGCTCTTTGCCCAACTCAGAGCTGGTCGCCGTGGTTTGTCAGGGAGTGCAGGACTGGATGCTGGCATAAAGTGAGTTCTCAGGCAGTGCAGTGGAGTGATGGTGGTGACTCAGTAGCGTCTGCCTAGTTTACATTGTTGTGATCCCATGTGCTCCATACTTTTCTGTTCTTGCTCTTAGTATAGATTCTGGGGTGCTCTTGACAGCCTGTTGGTTCAAGCTAGTCTGTAGAACTGTTGCATAGCACTAGACCTCACCAAGTCAGGGTATTTGCCATGTGATGTAGAGACACAGTGGTCAAGAGCTTTGGACACATTGTTAAAAGAAACACTCATGTTCAGTACTACCTTCCCTTGAGCTGGGTTTCCTTCTTTTCTCCCCATCTAAACAGCAGTGCGGTATAGGGCAGATGTCACTGCTGATTGCAGAAGTTAAATTAAACTTTACTTTGTGCTCATATGGTTGCATTCAACAAACCCCAAGGTGCATGTGTGTAGCTGGAGGAGAGAGATTAAAGCATAGGGATTTGAGTTACTCCCATATCCTGCTTCAGATGGTCATTCTTCCTTTTGTCCCACATCTGGGGCCTAGTTTTATAGAAACTCTCAAGTCAAGTCTCATTTGTCTAGTACTGCGATGTTCCATATAATCCTGCTGCTCCTTTCTCTGCTGCCTCTGAACTCCACAGGCATTAGAAATTCAGTACTGTTCCTCTTCAGCATGAACTGAATTATTTTTTCTTCCCCTCTGCCAAATTCTGGGCTCATGCTATTTTCTGGAGTAAGCACAAAGGGGCAGAGCTAGAACTGAGTTTTAACTACATTCCTGCCTGGCTCTTTTTTACTGTTTAATATCAACATTTGGCCAGAACTTTGTTAGTTTGTTTTTTTCCCTTTCCTGTATTTTTCCTGGAATACACAGTGTTATTCACAGCTAGAAAGGTCTAATGCAAACCAGTGGAGTGCCTGAGCTCTGACTGTAATCAAGCAGGCACTTTTGTTTCATGTTTAAAAACAAAGGCAACCATTTAGCAAAGTTTCCTGACTGTTAGGGGACAGGCATCAGCCCTGCAAAAGCATTGCTGCTTCAACTCCTTGCTGTAGTGGCAGCAAGCCTCGTGGAAGCTGGTGTCTGCTGAAGGTTTCTTGCTCCAGCATCGCATGCAGTATGTGTGATGTCCTGGCAGATAGATGGGTGCAGCACTCGGGGCAGCTGGTCTCCTCACTGTGCTGCTGGCCTCACTGTGCATGCACCAGGTGATGTTCACCTGCCTGGAGATGGCCAAGAAGGAAGCCCGGATTCCTTCTGACTGCCACAACTGTGCTACACGCTGCTTTGAAAATACCCTCTGGGCAGGACTGCGTTCCTGGCAGGATTTATGCATCTGCATGCTCTGCAGGTTACACAGCCAGAGGTGCAGGAAGGGGTGGGGTAAGGCCTAGGTTTCCACTCACTGACAGCCCCTTGTAAAGTAAAAAGGAATGCTCTTCCCTCCAGCTGGGAAATGGAGGTCAGAGCACTGACTGGTGATGTGGGTTCACCAGCGCACATGCACCATTCCACTGAAGGTTAAAGAGATTCCCAGGGTCTGGTGATGAGAGCTGTGCAGACATTTGTCATCATCTACCTGGAAGAGGGAACAAAACTGTGACTTGTTTCAAGGCTGGCAACAAGGCAGTTGTTCAAGTGCTGCCACATTTTCTCAGCTATTTTCTCCCTAGCTGAGATTCCTGTTTTTATATGCTCACCTGCCTTTCTCAAGAACTTTCAGTGAGCTAGAGGTTCTCCGTGTTGCCACACTATCCCAGGGCACAATGCAGTGCTTCTTTTCAGAGCCTTTTTCTTCCCACTCTTTCTCCCCTTTTTTTTTTTTCCAGTCACACATGCCAGGCAGAGGTGGAGTACTACTGAATTAGCAACATCTGCTTGGAACCTGGGATCTCATACCAAGTTGGCCATGATCTTCCTCAGTCCCAGCATCTACACTGTTTGCTCTACACTGTCAGATCTCTAGTGTTTGCACTGAGCACCACTGGTTTGTTGAATTCCTGTTTGCTCTCTGTTCACACTATGTTTTAATCCAGCTTGACACTCCTAGAAACTGGTCAATTTAATCATCCAGGGTCTAGATGTATGTCATTGAATGGAAACCTGGAGATTCACCAATGTATGAGTATTCACATTAGGTATTGTAAGTATTACATGAGGTTTTCAAACATCCTGTTTGAAAACAGGATGGTTAGATTGGTTCTAGTAACATTTGCCCTGGCCAAGAAGCTTTCATCCATCCCTGTCAGTCCCTAGAGGCGAGTGATTGCTGATTAGTTAGCTGATAGCAAGAAATTTATCCTGGCCACAGACAGTTCCAGCAGAGGATTTTATTGATGGGTTCTTATAGCTGGGAATTAATATAGTTGGGAAGGCACTTTTCTGAAAGCTGTACTGCATTTAGTTTTAATGAAGGCAGAAACTGTACTTGCCTCAGACTGATTTGAGTAGAAGCAGTCATTCCTTATCTCTGCTGTGACCTCTAATAAGAGTGGCAAGAGAAAATTAAGGTACAATCTTGTTGCTAAGACTTACAGGAATGAAAATCCAATAAAGTATCTAGGTCTCAGAGAGTAGTGACTAAAGCCAATCCATTTCTCAGCTTCATCTCCTACCAGGAAGATGATCTTATTGTCAGTCACATGCCATCTTATTTAGTAGTGGCAGAACTGTGGTAGGAAACAGCTCTGTCCCAGCATGAGTCAAACAGCAAAGGGATTTCTAGTTTAGGCTTCAAAACTGCACAGCATGAGCAGCTGTGGGAAAATGGGTTGTGGCATGGTTGGTGCAGGAATGGAGAGGGCTAAATTCACATTTCTCAAGGACAGAGACTGTAAGTCTGAGAGGTACTGCAGTCACTGAGTGACAGCGCATGATAAGTGGCACAACAAAACAGTTCCTAGTGTTGGCATCACTGCTTTCCCCACTGCTTTTCCAAGCTGTGTCAGTGGCAGGCACTTAGTATGTCCTGTAGAGGTCTGGTTGCTCTTAAGTGTTTACATTTCATGTGTATCTGCTCCTCCTCTTTTTATCTGATATTCAAGCAATGTGTAACCTTGCAGAATTTGGCTCTAAGGTTCTTCAAGGTGCGTATTCTTACATCAGACTCTGCTACTGAGATGTAGGTGTGGCAAATAGAGTGGCAGCTACATAAAAAAATGCTTAACTGCAGAGTTATAGGCAGAGGGTGCAGCTTATGAGAGAGATGCTTGATGTTCTCCATCACTTCTCATATATCACTTCAGGTTTTAGATGTCCAGGTTGTTTGAGGTGCAAAAAACTGCAGTTGGGAGCAAGAAAATTAGAAAGGATGAGGGGAGGAGCCAGATATTCTCTTAGCAGAGGTATACTGTGAAGAAAGATCATTGTATCTTCTACAGAGGAATGAGACATATTAACAGATTTATGTATCTATAGTCTCCACTAATCTTTCAAAGTGGAAGTAGATAACGTCTCTAGAAATTGGAAGAGAGCATGGGAAAAGGGACTGGAAGGGCTTGGGACTGCATGTACAAGAGAAGTTTCCATTCAGCCATCTTCCTTCCTGTAATGTGATTTTTGTGTCTGCTGATCTGAATCTTCTGATATAAACATTACTTTTTCCAACAAGTTATGTTAATCAGGTCAGCTGAATTAATAAGTGTTAGCCTCAAATGTTTTCTAGGTTTTGCATCCTCTGAGGTCACTGTTCCCTAGCTTTTACTTTGTCTGCAAGAAGCAGGCAGTGTAGTATTTCACTAGGTAGCTGGGATGCAGTGCAGCTACCAGCAGATGAGCTGCTACTGCAGCTCGTGCATCCCTCCAAGGCCTGGCTAGCTTCTTATCCAGCTGTAGCCAGGAGGGAAAGTTGAACAAGATGCAGTCCCATAAAGGAGTGAATCAGAATGCCACAAATGCTATCGCATAATTAGCTCTCTGTAATAGGTTCAGAGGATCAGCATGCTGACATTTCCATGTTCACTGTTCACATGACATGATCTTAGGCTGGTCTGGACCTGCATTGCAGCGTAGCATATTTTGCAAGTGCCCTACCTATGCACAACGAATCTCACCTTGAAAAGAGATGAGAATAGAACACTGATGTTGTTGTAAGGACTGAGGTAGGTGAAGTGGGAGAGCAGGGATCAGAAGCTCCAGAC
The DNA here is from genome assembly GCA_013401135.1 of Cettia cetti. Classification (NCBI taxonomy): domain Eukaryota; kingdom Metazoa; phylum Chordata; class Aves; order Passeriformes; family Sylviidae; genus Cettia; species Cettia cetti. The sequence goes on from VZUI01093851.1 coordinate 30,195, forward strand.
ACATGCTGTTGGTGTCAGAACACCTGGCTGCATAGTCTCTTCTCCCTTACCTTTGCTCTATGTTTGTCTCCAGTGATTAGTTCTGACACATACCAGACACTTAGCATCCAGTGAAAATGAAAGAAAGCTGAGCCCAAAGGATGTGTTCAAGGACTCCAGGCAAGCTTGCAAGACAAGATGTAGAGTAGGAACAGGCTTTGGTGTTCAGGAGAAAGAGATGGAGAGTGTTACTTGCAAGTGGTGGCTGAAGGCAAGTTTCTGCAAATGGGTCCTGTGTGCCACAGGGGAAGAGGGGGCTGTTGCTGTTGTGTTCTTGCAGACTTCCATATATCTTGTACAGACTGTTTAGAGGGTGTAGTGCCCTCCATGTCTTACCTATGCCCCATGTCCTGGGCCAGCTCTGTGGCAGAACTGCAATTTCTGATTGCCATTTCTTAGTGGGCTTTGACTAGAGTTGCTCTGAGGACCTGAGGTGAACTCTTCTACCAAAAGTTTTGTGGAAAGGCCAGAGAGGCCATGAACATGTTAATGTAATCTTGATGGTTTGAAAAAGACTATATTGTGACTGTTATGTGGGTTTGGGTTTTGTTTGGGAGTGTTTTTGGCAAAAGCATTCTTTTCCATTAAAGGATGCTTGGGATGTGATGGAAAAAGAACCTGATGTCTCCAGGCTGAAAAATTATAATAGGAAGACCTGGCTTTAATTCTGAGACCTGCCATTGCCTTTCTGCCTGTACTCTGCCTTCTGTTCCTTGTATAAAATCAGGATTAACAGTGCTGTCATGGAGAGGTTGCAATGAATATGCTGTGCCAGTGCTTGGAAACAGCAGTAGCAAAGGAGTTCACAGGAGCAGAGGATGGTAGCATGCTGCTTCTGCTGTTGGCTTTCATAAACATATACGGCCTGGCCACGTGCTCTAAATTCATTGTTTTTTGATCCTTTCCTAGCCTGAGAATCTATGTCCCTTATTAGTAACAAGCCATTTCAGTAGCCTTTTAGGGAGGTAGAACTGGCTTGTTACTGCGAAGCAAGCTGAGGCAGTATAGGAGTTAGTCTGTCTGCTTTGAATGAAGGTGGATTTAGTTCCCCAGGAAGTCTAGGTTTTCACATGCAGTGAAGCTGTGTTAATAAATTCAATTTCAAATATTTTCTTTCAAGAGCTAAGAATGTCTTTTTGGTAAAAAAGTAGAAAGCATTTATCAAGATTACAATACATACACTTTCCTGGATGGGTACAAAATCTGTAAGCAACAACCAAATAATTACATAGGAGAAAAGCAAATACCAGAACAGGGTTATTTTGCTTACTCTCTCCACTGATCTCGTAATATGTCTGTAAATCTCAGTTGATGCTGGTTTTGTTTATGATGTTTCCTGTTAAAGGATTTAGTGAACATGGGTTTTCTTAATTTATGTGGGTTTAATTTTAGCACAAATTTCATTAAGATTGACAGTGGCCCAGTATTGCAGACCCAGCAGTAGTTGGGTGTTTTGTGTGTTTGCCTGTTAACAGACCTCTGTTTCTCCAGCAGGAATTAGATTTTCATGTTTGAGAAGATTATATTCTAAAACACAAGTGCGTCAGAGGATATTGTTGCACCAGTGGAGGGGAGGATAGGTGTCGTCTCCGGATTTCCTTATTTTCAGGGCTCTAGTGAGTATAAATTGAATGATTTTGGAGACCGGAACAGTATTTCACACTTCGGTCACCAATGGGCCTGTTAAAAAACAGCAGGAGGGTAAGTGCCTTTAGACTGGGGGAGCATCTGTCAACAGTGTGTTGACAGATGCTGCTATGTGGCCTAAAGATAATGTTCTTGAGAGTTGTGTCTCATGGTTAAAAGAATTATGCTAGGTCATGGCACGTTTTAGTTCAAGCCTATGTGTGATGTTGATGGGTTTGTATTTAGTGCAGGAGGTGATGTACAATTTCCTGTAGGCTTCTTGCTGTGTGAAGATCATCCCTTTGCTTCTGGTTGTGATGTTTGCCAGATAAGTAAATATGTATTGGCTGAAGCAGATTTCGAAAATGAGGTGTCAGGTGGGTTACAAGAACAAGTATTCTTAGTCTCAATATTATTGGACTCTTATACTCCAGTCTGCATCTAAAAATCTTTGCTGGGATAACCCAAAATCTGCATAATTCTGGATTTTTAAAAAACTTCTTTATTTCTTTTCTGTGAGGCTGTTTGTTAGAAGATGTTAGGTCTGAATCTCCTCACTGTGACTTTGCCCATGTTGTGACAGCTCCATCATCAATGTCACTGCAGAAGGAGTGTGAATAAGTAGTTTTTCCAGCTGTTAGTGCAATGTAACAGCTCAGAGTGCTGGAGCTGAGATTGCATCTTGCTGGTGTGGCTTTGCTCTCAGCAGTGTTGCTATGTAACAGTGATGCCAAGGAAAAGCATCAGCACGCTTTCTGGCCTAGAGCAGAGTGGAGGTTGTGGCTTACTTTTTCAACTTTTTTTGCTTATTATCTCTTCCCACTGGATTGTTCATAGCTACAGGCAAGGAATCATGTTTTCTAAGGTCTGGCTTTCAAAGGTCCAACTAAAAGCGTGTGGGGAAGGGTTTCTTTTTTCCACTAGAATTTTCTAGGTTTCAGGAAGAGCTCTCTGTTTTGAATTGCGTAGCTGCGATCTCCGCGGAGACGGGGATGTCCCTTGCTAGCCGGGCGGGGAAGCTCCTGCGGGTTTGTCCCACAGAGATATCTTCCCTAGCACTGTCAGCGCCGAGGCAAGCAACTCCGAGACAAGTCTGGGCTTGTCCCGGCTCCGGGTAGCGTCGGACCCGAGGTGCGACGGTGTTGGGAATCTTTCGTGACCTTCTCAGAAAGGCAGGACGAACAGTGGAGTTCTAAAGAAATCGGATCTGCGAGGGGGGCTTTGTCCAGAGATTTGTTTTCAGTCCAGCCTGTGCTCCTGAATGCAGGCGACCCTCCCCAGCAGAACGATTCACCGCGTGGTGGCCGCTCCTTTTACCCGGGAGAGGAGGAAGGGGAAGGGGCAGTGGTCTCACCAATCCCAGAGTCGGGGGGAGTGACCCAAGGACGGAAGGGCAGTGTGAGAGTCGAATCTTCTTTTGGGAGAGGTGGGCTGTTTCTGTTCTGGACAATACCTTCGACGAATCTACCTGGAATTTTGGGATTGGCAGAAGTAATTCTTCTGTCGGGGGAGGGAAAGGAAGGTATTGCCTAACCTGTAGGGCTGTGGAAAGTCTCAGGGGAGGGCCATCCTGGAGACTATGGAGTAAGGACAGACCATAACAATTGCAGTGTGACTTCAATTTTGTGACAACAGGAAACCTAGAAGGACTCTGACCTTTTTGTATGTCCAAATTTTAAAAATTTTAATCTGACTATATTTCTATATAAAAGTTAAGTTTTGTTTTAGTAGTACTAACTCCCAATGATTTTGAATTGGACTGAAAGATGCACAGGACTTTTGAAATGCAAAATGTTATATGCAGGAATTCAATCATAGGTAGATTCTCTTTTGACAGCCAGTTTTGAAAAACTTCACTCTGATTTTCAGAAAGGTGGATGGGTATGCATTGTACAGACTTCCTGGGCTTGTTCTGAAATTCTGATAGCTTTGATTTCCTTCTGCCCAGCATTTCCAAGAGTGCCTGTTTGTTTGCTGTCTCAGCAGGCATTAAAAGATCCAGCTGTTCTATGCAGATTTCTCATGGGCTTTCAAGTTTTTGGCAGTGTAAGGCAGAAGGGAAAGACTAGAACTCTACCTGTGAATGCCATTAGGCTGGAATTAAGGGGAGTTTTCTTCACAGAGAGGCTGAACGGACTCTGACTTCCCGGGGAGATCGTGGAGTCACCATCCCTGGAAGTGTTGAAGAAAAGACTGGACATGGCACTTTGTGCTGTGGCTTGGTTGACAAGGTGGTGTTTGGTCATAGCTTGGATTTAGGATCTCGAAGGCATTTTCCAGCCTTGCTAATTCTGTGATTTCTGTGATACACGTTCCTGTTAGTGTGTGTGTGTGTGTGTGTGTGTATGTGTGCGTGCATACAAGCATATTAAACTGAAGCAGCAGTGTGATGGGAGGTGGCACATGTGAAGGCGATCTGAGAAAGAAGTGGAGTTGAGAGATAGGGTTTGGCAGAGACATGATTTGTCAAGAACGATTGGAGTACTGGGAAATCAGAACTCTCTTTGTGATACTTATTATTTCGGTGGGATTTGGGGTTTTTTTTTGCCCTCTGGAGTAAAGACTTGTTGATGGGACTCATCTGTGGCAGAGATTAGTGCAGTATCACTTTCAGCAACCTTTTCTGGTTACTAGAAATATCTTAAGAGTGTGTCTGTGCTACAGGAACAAGTTGAGTGGCCTCTGAGCTGTGTGGGTATCCATGAGTGATTTCTGTTCAGTAACTAAATCAACAGCTAATTCAACAATGACACGTGGTATATTAAGCAGGTTTATAAGATAAACTGACTGATTTAATTTAATAAAATTGAAATTGAAGGACTTACAAGTGCCTGCAGTTGGCAGTTATTAAAGTTCTTGACTGAGCTATTTTGCAGATGGCTACTGAACTCATATTATGCGGATGATTTTATTATCACCAGAACTCATGATTCCAAGAAAATTATAACCACCACAATATATAATCTCCCAAGTTGAATTATTGTCATGCAACAAACAGAAACATTTCAGATCTTGTTGGTTTGCTGAGTTTAACAAAATTACCTGGGAGCGTATGCTTTTGTTTAGTCTGTCTTCTTAGAAATTAATCTTTGGAAGATTATCCTGTTATTTTGAACACTGGCTTTTCTCTGCATACATTTATTTTCACTGCTCTAGCTCTAGATGGCTCTTGTATGTACAATATTTGGTTTTTACCCAATTTCAGGTTTGTGTTTGTTGTGGTTTAATCCCAGCCAGCAACCCAGCATCCAGACCCCATGCAGTGGCTTGCTTATTCCCACGTGAATGGGATTGGGGAAAAAACTGGAAGGGTAAGAGGTAGAAAACTCACGGGTTGAGATAAAGATAGTTTAAATGGAAAAGCAGAAGCCACACACACATTCACCATTTCCCATCTCCAGGACAGCAGGACCCCCCACACCTTGCAGGGACTGACTTGGGAAGACAAATGCCATCACTTCAAATGTCCCCTCCTTTCGTCTTCTTCTCCCCAGTGTGAAGTATTAAGCAGAAATTTCACATGGTCTGGAATATCGCTTTGGTCAGTTTGGGTCACTTGTCCTGGCTGTGCCCCCTCCCATCTTTCCAGCCACCCCCAATTTCCTCCCCAATGTGGCAGCATGAGAAGCAGAAAAGACCTTGGCTCTGTGTAGGCTCTGCTTGGTAATAATAAAAACATCTCTCTATTACCAACCCTGTATGCAGCACAAATCCAGAACACATCCCCATACTTGACACTGTTAAGAAAGTTAACTCTACCCTGGCCAAAACCAGCACACTGTTACAAGCAGCAGCTAAAAACTTTTTAATAGGGAGACACAAATGTGCAAAAAAGACTAGAGGCTGGAGCAACCTATGAGTCAGTACAACTCTTGGCTTCATTTCAGCAATCACTTTTTCAGGGCTGGTAAGATCTGGTATTCTGGTATCACTTGAAACAGGAAGGTTCTGGGCAAAGTAGCCTAGAAGATTAGTGTTTCAGAGATAACTGTAAAAATATGGAAACAAATCTTTTAGAAAACAGAAATCCCCAAGTATTTTATCAGTTCAAAATGGAGGTGGACCTGGGTAATTCAATTGATACTACTATTGTAGGAAATGACAGTTTGAGACACCTTGTTTTGTTTTGTCCATGAATTCTAGTATCGCTTATAAAAACAGAAGTTGTTTCCTTTTTGCCGTTTTTTTTTTTTTGTCTGAATCCAGGTCATATGTGGTATTCCACTTACTTTACTTTCTGAAATGAGCCATTTTTTTGAGTGTTCTTTCCTTAAGAACATAGCTTGACAAGAGTGGTTAAGCACATGATGAGTTAGGCATCAAAGGCTGAAAAACTATCACGTGTGTTGCAACTCAGCCTTTCTTAGCAATTTATCTGTCTAGAGTTGCTGTCTTCACACCTGAAGAAGCATATACTTTATAGTGTGAAAGCATTTGGTTGTGATCTAAAAAGACTTACTGAGTCTGTGGAAATTATTTTTTTTTTTTGTCACAAGGCAGATGTAAACCAAAATGATGCATAAAAATGAGGCTAGTGGTGTCTTAAATGCACTACTGGAGCCTGTACAGTGACCTGGGGAAATCTATTCCTCTTCCTTCCTTCCCATCTTAGCTTCACCTCGTACCCAACACACTTGCTCTTGCAAGCTGACATCATCTTCTTGTAGACCCTAACTTGCTGATATTTTTGTTTGTCAGCTGTCATCTGTAGGCAGGATGAACTGTGGTGATGCCCATCTCTTTCCTCAGGCTTCTCTTGTCCTGAATTGATTAAGCCAGTAACTTCATCTTTCCGGTAGCCTATGCTTCCAAACCTCTGAACAGTCTTCCTTTTCTCCTCTGGACTCTGAGTTTGTTTCTGTCTCAGTAGTGTATGAAACAGGATGCAAGAGACTGGCAGAGGCCTTAACAGGACTGGATAGGACAGCTCAATTACTTCCCAGTTGGTATCTATTACACTATTGGAAACTGCTTTGACAAAAACATCATGTTGTTGATTCACAAATTTTCTAATGCCCTGCCACCCACAGATCCTGTGATGGTATGGCTACCTTCCCAATAATTCCTCATGTTTATTTTTGTATTGATGCTGGGTTTTGCTTCCCACGTTTTGATTTAATCCACCTGAGATTATCCTTTCATTTTACCATAACTGTTGTGAAATACTGGGCTATCTCCAAAGAGGAAGTTCTGGTGACCTTTTTGACCTTGGAATTGAAAATAACAGTGAACAAAAAGGCAAAAAAACCCCAAAACAAAACCCCACCAAAATTTTTAGTAATAAATCTTCATGTACTGAGAGACCTAGGAGTTCACAATCAATTTTGTTATTTTTAGTTCCTTAGCCTATTACAGAAAGGCAGATTCAGTTTGCAGCGAGAGCCCCTGTCCTGGGAAGACCTCATAAATTAGCTTGTTTAAACATACTGCCTGTTTCTAAGTCTAAAAACTCCTTTGATTTCTGCCCTTTCAGTTTGGAAGCTCAAGAGATAGAACAGACTTGTGAAACCCCAAATTTGTCAGAAATGTTACAAATGAATTGTAACTTCGCATTTATTCCATTAATGTGGTAAATCCCATGAGCATTTGCTGGATATGAAGTACTTATGAAATAATGTCAGAAGATAGGAAGAATAAAGCGAGATGTGGAAGGATTATGGTGTTTTAGCTCATTCAGCTGTGCCGGTTTGTGCAGTGATGCTGAATGCAGTGTGTTTCCCAGTGCAGCACTAGGCCCAAGCCATGTGTGACTGCAGACTCCTAAGCCGTGGTACAGCTGTGCCCAGTAGCACGGGGCTGTATGTGAGCTCTAGCTGAAGTCCATGTTTGGTGTGCCTTGCTTGGAAAAAGAAGCAGCAAATGTTCTGGAAGCTCTTGGCAGTGTGTGTGAGAACATGGTATTTCACATCTGCAGAGGAGGACCTTTGCAGTTGGAAGGTTTACTGCCAGCAGTACGCCCATAGTCCAAGTTTCTGGTAGATCCTGGTGAGCTGTTTCAGCAGGCTTGGTGCATCCAACTGGTCACTCAGCGAAAAGGGAACATGGTGGTAGCTCTTGGGCTGTTTGGTAACTGTGGGGGTTTTTTCCCCTCTCCATGGTGTGTGCTTTCTGCAAGGCTCCTTTTGTGTGTCAACTGTAGTGCTTGTCAACACCTTTGAAAGACATCCTGCGAGGACAATGGTACTCCCTTTCTACTGCCGCTCCCGCCCCTTCTGTAACCTGTAAAGGTCTAGCTGCCATTCAAAACCAGGATAAAGGATTCAGAGGACTTTCTGGGTTTAGCCAGAACAGTTACTGATGCAGCTGATGCTTTGTTACTTATGTTCCTTTCTGCATGAGGGAAATTGACTGTACAGATTGGTGCTCATTTAACACTTCTTTTCTCTGACTAGTTAAATTAGGAATTTGCTTCTAGGGTAGATAGAGCCCTGAAGTCTAATGACTACTATAAGAAAATGGAATGGACATAAGCAAGAAATGTATTAAATATCCTGTCTAGTGGCAGGTTTTTTGAGGACTGTCCACCAGCAGGCCTGCCCTGGTGCAGAGTCCCTTGTTATGCACAAATATTCATTGCACCATTTTGCAGCCGGGGAGCAGAAGCTGTGGAGGTAGGAGAGGAAGATGAGAGAAGGACTTGAGAGAACAGCCTTGGACTATCTGAGCATGGCAGAAAGGCTGAAGTAAGCAAATATTTTTGTTAAAACCCAGTGCTGTTATGGGCCATCAGGAAAAGAAAAGAACTGGTACTGGTTCAGTCAGAAACTTACTGCTGAGGGGAGGGTGAGAGGATACCTGGTAAAACTAACCATTTTAAAACCAGCAGAAGCAGGCATATGCAGCCAAGGCCTGAGAGATCCAAGGAAACTGAACTAGGCAAATGTAGTAACAGTCTTTAACAAGATAAAAGCCATGTCCCTGGAAATTGTTAAGCAGAAAGTTGAATTAAAACGATTTTCAAATGTTACAAAGGTCAAACATGTCAGCACTTATATCAAAAACAGTTTTGAATTGAAATTGAATTAGACCGTTCTGCTGGTAGAGAATTGCAGACCATTCTGTGCAGTGCTGTTGCAACAATTCCATCAGCACAGAAAAAAAATATGATAGGCCTAAAGTATGAATTAATTTTATTTCATGATTGCTTGGGTTCGATTTTTGTTGATGTTTTTCAGAATGTGCAGTCATTTCATGTACGATCACCTGATGTCCCTGGGTGACTCCTCTGTCTGACCAAAATTTAAATCAAGACTGTGCTGCACCAAATACATCTTTGATGCAACGTACTGAGGATTGGTCAAGTGCTTTTGAGTTTCATGAAGCCATTCAAGATTAAAGGTTGTGCTGACAAAATTTTGAGGGCCTCTGGAGTAGAGCTATGTGATTGCTGAGTAAACTGAAAACAGGCCTGGATTAATTGAAACATAAGTAAAATTGTCTCTTATCTTCCATCCTGGATAAAAAATAAATGTGATAAAATATTTTCTAAGGGCCTCTGCAGAGGGGTGGTATATTCCCAGCAGAGGTTGTATATCTCTAGCAGACAGGCTGGGAACACATTTATGATTTGGATTGACATTTATCTGACTGTACTATTATCCTTCTTGCAAAAAGAAGACTTCAGAGAAATGCCATGTTCTATTGCTGGAATGGCTTGTTTCCCTAGGCAATGATAGAGAATGGAGTAGTTACTTGCCAGGGTGTACAGCCTTCAAGTTTTGTTTTACTTAATTTGAACTATTCAGGAATGTGTATGCAGTTGGACATGCTGAGAGTCTGCTGTATGACTCAGGTTTGTGCCTTTTGAGCAGTGCTGCTGCTATTTTTGTGTTTGTGAGCTTGCACTGTTCTGGTGTGAACAAGACAAGCAGAACTGTTCTCAGGTAGCAGTTCTGTCCACTTCATCTGAAAGGTCTCCTGGAAGGAACCGTACAAAGAGATTGCAGTAGAGGCTGCAGAGGATTGGGGTTCTGGATTTGGTACTAAGCTGTGATGCTGACCAAAGGACATACCAAGGTTGTTTCCCCATGATCTCATTCTCACCATTTATGGATGGCTGTGCAAACACTTCCTTCCACAGTGCTTCTTGTCATCAGGCAGAGAATCAGTACTGCCATGTCAGCAGAATCTGATACATCACCCTGCAACTCAAATTTCATACTGAAATATTGGCGTCTTTTGCGCCCGGGCGGTATGGAGAACCTCGTTATAAAAAGGAAATATGACAGCCCTTAGCATGTGACCATCAGGAATGAACCCTACCCTTCTTTCCACCTTTGAAGCAGCAGACAACTGGGAACATTGAATTGAGTGAGCTCTGGCTGGACTTGTCAGGTCTCCAGCCCACCAATGGCACTTTTGATTCAGTGGCTGGTTTGGATAGTCACACAGTCAAAGTGGATGCCAGCAGGTCACAAGCAAGCAGAAGGGGAAGACTAAGCCTGGAAGAGGGGGCTTGACTAAGCCTGGAAGAGGAGGCTTGGAATGGAAAAGGAAGAGAATTTATGTAGAGCTCTGATTTGTGCATCAAGAAGAAAGGCTTTGGCCAACGTGTCATGACTGGCTCAATGTGCTCATATAGTGTGAAATCTTATTTCTGAGTGCGAGAAGGCTAGTAGAAGCAGTGAAGTGAGACCCTAGCAAGTGTTATACCTAATGTTCAGCACTATTCAGCTGGAAGTATGTAGCTGGTTAGGGCAGAATTTTTGGAATGTCGTGTGCATGCACATGACAAAAGGCTTTGATGTCCTCTATGCTTGAAATTCACATGTGCTCTCACTCTAGTTTGGGCTCTGTAGATGTGCAAGGTATCCACTGGCTTCTGAAACCTCTTCAAAAACTTAAATTTCCTTTTACATTAATTCCAAACATCTCTGCAGGTTCTGGAAGTGTGTCCATGTTTTGGAGGTTTTTTGGCCTTTATATGAGAGTTTGAAATGCAGTTCTGAGGGATGGTGATTTCTTTCTGCGTTTGATCTGTCACAAACAGATATTATTCTATATAAGGTTTCCTAACAAGATGTTTGATGTGAATTTACTGTTCATCACCAAGTGCATTGAACAACACAATAAATATGACGTGTTCTGAACAGGAACTCTCTGTTGTCCTGTTAAGTTTCTGTTTAGTTTTATTAACTATTGAAAGGTGCAGAGCCTGAAAAACTGGCACGGTTGGGAGAAACACGAGTCTGGTTTTGATTGAGGAGTGGTTTTGGATAAGTGTTCTTAGGGCAATGTCGAGGAAGGACTTTTCTTCCCAGATGAAATACTGCTGTGTCTGAAAATAAATTAGGTGAGAAGTAATATTGACATTTCTCTGTCAGTGCGTCCCTGTCATGATCATGTGTAAGGAGGCAAAAAAACTCCAAAGTGTGGACCTGAGTAAAAAGCAAGCTAATGCATCTGAGAAAAGACCAGCTGCTAGAAAGGAAGGGAAGGTTTGGAGGTGGGGTTGCTTTGGAGGGCAAACAGTCACCGCTTTGGAAACAGACTCCTGACAGATTGCCGCGTAGGAGCAGCGCAGTGTCAGGGTGCACCGTGTGCTGTGGCACACTGTGTGTGCAGTGCAGGAGAAGGGCTGGATCGGGTTACCTGTGAGCCCTAACACAACCTACTCCATGGGGCCCTCACTCTGAAAGCCTCTGGTGAAAGGTTCCCTACCTGGGAGTGACACCTTGCTGGCTCTCAGACACTATTCTTAGGAGGCAACTTTGTGTCAGAAACTGTTAGAAAGTTTACAGATGAGTCAAAAATACCAAGAGGGCGGCATTCTTCCTAAGATGATCAAATGAAGAATTTCTCATGTTTATGAGAGTTTCTTTCTTCTGTGTGATGGATTTTGACACAGGTTTTTCAGTTCCAGGTAATTTTCCTTGCATATGAGTTTGGGAGGAGTGTTTTGACCCTTTCATGCATATGAAATGAAAATTTGTAAAAATTCTGTTGAAGCTGTATGGTGTAGGATATGTAAAATATTGCAAGGGCTGAATATATGCTTGATGTTACTTATTCTGTGTCACAATCCAGGGTGAGGTAATCTCTGAACTCTTTTCTCCTTAATGTGACCACACTGCATAGACACAAGGCTTGTGGACCTGCATCTCAGATTTTAACTGAAGAGACAGAAGCATAAGGAGCTCCAGTAGGTGTTGCCTGACTCTGAGAAGGTGCCCACTTCTAACAATGTAACGATGCAGGAGGGAGGCATACTTCAGCAGATCTTTGGGGTGGGTTAACAGTAGTGAAATTTAACCCAGGTCTTTGTATATGTTGTAGTCTCATTCAAATGTAAGTTTTAAGAATAGATTTTTTGTAGTACAAGTCTCATGCCTATGTTGTACAGACCTTCTTGAGGATTTATTGTTCAAAAAATGGAATTGAGTCACTTGGCAATGCCTGGTAAAGATCCCATTAGTCTGTAAGTACAGCTTGTCAGAATTTACTTAGCTTGGGTGGATATTTCAGCCACTTGATTTATTTCTCCCTGAATACCTACCTCTTGTTTTGTTTTTGTTACAGCTTTAGCAACTACTCACTAAACAACTGCTGTTGTACAATATTGTTTGTTATTTTCAAAATTGAGTTTAGAGAAAGGTGATTCACATCCTATTTTACCTTGACAGTCTTTTGCACCAGAATTTTTTGCTTTGGCGCTGAATGCTACAGACCAGAAGTCAATATATTCTTGCTTTTTTCCATACAGGGAGTTGCTGGTTGAGTTTATACCGGTTGTGCTATGGCTTTTTCACGTAATTTCTGAAAAGCATTGCCCTGTCTAGCCCAGGAAAACTACGCAGTAGTTCACACCACTTAAAATTCCTGGGATGTCCTTGTTGGCCTGCAACAATCCTTTTTAAGAACAGAACAAAGAGAAAAATGTAACAAAACTGCCCAGAAACTTTCCAGCCTTCTGCTCAAAGTGTAACATGCCCATAAGAGCAATCCTGACATCCTTTGTTATTGTTTCTGTTCACTTCATCACACCCCAAAGTCTGCCTGCTTGTCTTGGACCGTTTTAATCTTGACAGTCAAAAATTATGTAATCATGGTGACTTTGCAAAAATTCTGAGCTCTTGGCAGATAGCTCTGCTTTTCTCAGGGATCTTTGAGTAAATGTTTATCCAGGACACTTACCCTGACTGTAAGTGTGTGTGATCGCATGCTGGAAGTGCTGTGGGGAAGGTGACCTGCCTTGGCATTTAAAAATATGATTTGACTATTTAGGGCTCAAAAGTGTTAAAGAAGACAGGCGTAGCTGTTGTCTACCTTGTTCACGGAGATGATTAAGAAATTTCTGTTCAGTTGGTCTGAAAGGTTTGAGTTCAGAAATATTCTCATGCCTTTTTTGCCCCACAAAAATCTTTCAATACCTCTTTTTTTTTTTTTTTTTTTTTTTTTTTTTTTTTTTTTTTTTGTCCATTCCAAGTGGTAGTGATAGAGGAGACCTTTAATAAGGCTTCTGCTATCCAATTTGAGTTAGCATCCTTCTGCCTTCACATCTTGATGGACTGCAGTTATATTTTGATGGTATAATGCTTTTATTTTTAAACATAAGCAGCAGGGGAATTTGAATAATAAAGGCATGTAGTACAGTAGACAAATCTCAGGGCTAGCAGAGGAAAATAAGAATCTTTTCTTCTGGCTTTGGATGTGTTGAAACTTGCTCAGAAACCCACAGTTTAAAATCTTCCACATTTTGATAGCAATGATTTACCTGATAAGCGATGTCTTGCAAATCGGTTGAATTTAGACACCACTTAAAATTCCTGGGATGTCCTTGTTGGCCTGCAACAATCCTTTTTAAGAACAAAACAAAGAGAAAAATGTAACAAAACTGCCCAGAAACTTTCCAGCCTTTTGCTCAGAAGTGCCCAACACTCAGCAGTTTCCTGATTGCATTGGCAGCAGGTGAATTTTCCTGGGTCTGAAAATCAAAATATTTTAGTACTTTTTTTCACAATGGCAGCCTTGTGTACTGGCTGAATTGGGACAACTGGTCATGTCCTAATGTGGACAGCCAGGGAGGTGTGTGGAAGTGCCATCTGGCAGTGGATCCAGGTGACTCATTCCAAGAGTATCATCTCAGGAGGTTCCTACTGCACAGCTGGTGGCCTGTAAATTCCCATCCTGCCTTGGGACATGCTATTTTTTCTGTGTGGCTGAGCTCACAGGTACTACAAAGAACACAGATTTAGGCCTGTGTCTCACTATTTGAAAATTTTGTCAGCCATTCTTCTTGTAAAGCTTTTGCATTGGGAACTTTCAGACTTTGATCTTCTTGAAACCAGCTAGGGACCATTCCAGCAGTTCTTGTTTGAAGTTTTTCGTTGCAAGTTTAACAATATATAACATAGAAATATAATGTAAATTCTCCCTTTCACCGCTGTACCCATGGAAAGGTCATCTGGTGCTCTGCTGTGCTCCTTTGGGAAGCCAGAACCTTCCCTTAAAGATACTTCTAGTTGCCTACAACATAAACACTGTTTCAATTGTTATTCTGTTTGGAACAGCAGCCAAAGTCCTGTCCTAATTGTTCTATTGAGTGGAAAAACATTTTGTCAGTGCTGAATGTTTTATATGGAACATGCCTTCCTAGCTAGCAGAACTTCAAGAAAATCCAAGGATCTTGTTGCATGGTTAACAGAAGACATATGATAACTGTCTAGGCCTGTTTGTGGCACTGCAAAGTTAGGTTTACTCTGTTGACCTTATAGTCTTGATTTGTTCACGCTTACAGGAATCCCGCAAGTAATGTACATCAGTTTTGCAGGAGCGGGAAGCATCCTAACCAAGTAAAAATGTGTTCTGCATTATTCCATTCCACCAAAGAAAAGGTGTACAAATGCTGGTGAGAATATGTTCAATATTCTAAATTTCTGAGGCATGTTACTTCTGGAAGCCAAACTGTTGTTTAGTCCTAAACTATGCATGGCTGGTGGTAGAGAGGACAAATAAAAAAAAACAAACACTGAAGGCTAGTAGGGACTTTTAAAAGTATAGCTAGTCTCTGCCCAGGAAACCCTAGCTTCACGTTTTTTGCTTTGCAATTGGTTGTTCTTTTAATGCAATCTTGAGGTGGATCTGCTAAGTGTCTTGTAAAGTAAGTATTGGGCAAAGAAAAGAAATGATTGCTACTGGTGTACTGGTTAGACATTTCTGTTAATTGGAAAGTGAGTATATTATAAGATAAATCAAGATTAAATTAGTATTTCCTTTTCATTTGGGTCATTGTTCTCAATGATTTCGAAGCTGGTCATTGCTAACTGAAGAAATGCTGAGTAGAAGACAGGTAAGAATTCTAAGAGTAGTAGATTGAAAATAGAGGGTTTTTTTGGGTTTTTTTTTTGCCTTCAACTGTGCTTCAGGACTGTAGAAACCTGTAATTAGACAATGGGCTAGTCCCTAGTTCCCTTTCTTAAAGTAAAAATGTACCTGGTGAAGATTTGATGCATGAAGGTTTTAGAAACAAACGTTGCTAACATTTACAAAACCTTTAACAAAGATGGAATTTTTTAAAAGTTTAATCCTTTGCTAGTAATGTGCAAATATAGATCATATAGTTCGAGGATTTTCTGTATGAGAATGCACTTTATGAAGGCTTGGGAGATTCCTGCAGGACAGGAAGGAATGCCAATAACCTTAGATGGAGAGTTCTCAGAACAAGTGCAGCCACAGGTTCATAGTCACATAATTAACCCTATAGAAAGATGGGAGCAAGCTCCAGCAAGGTCATGGAGGTGTCCAGATGTGAATTGCAACCCATCCTGAGAAAAGGGAACAATCTATATCACTGCTGGTCTTATTCGACATTCAACACATAGTGGGACATTTATTTCTGCTGCAGTCAGCTGAAACATAAAAATTAAGTTTTACACTGTAAATCAGTGTAAATTACTCAGACAAAAGGTTATGTTTTAGTGCAGTCTATTACAAGTAAATGGATTGCACTACTTCCAGCAGTGCTATAAGTAGTGTTCCTTTGATTCAACATTATCAACCATCCTTCTGCAATAACAAAAGAATGAAAAATTCATTAATTGCTTCTAAAGCCTTGGTTTTATAGTGCCTGGTTGAAAAAGGGTTGGTTTGTGTATTCCGATTTAAATTCCAGATAACAACTGAAAACTTTCAGTGTCTTCTGTTTGGTCCTGGTAAGACACACTGCAAGAATTTGGCATAAGATGTGTTAGTGTGAGTTTGTTGTCAGCAGAGACAGAGATCAAATTCTTTATTGCCTTTACCTGGGTCAGCATCTTTTTGTCTGACTCGAGGCAAACTGGATGTCATCCAAGTGACTTGGATGATTCTGCTACAGAAAAGGTGCTCCCTCTACTTGCAATGCTAGCTTTGAGGAAGAAAAACAAGTATAACTAATAGGAAACCCATGGGAAATGTGTAACTAATAAGTAACCTAAAAATAGTTTCCTTTTCCTTTTGTTTCCTTCTGTTGTTCCATTTCTTTCTGCTGGGCAGGTCCCTCATATAACATGTCTCTGCTACTGGCTTCAATCCAGTCTTTCTCACAGAAATGGTCCAAGTTTAAGAATTTGCCTCATTTTTCTTTCTTCATTACTAAAGCAACAGTTCTGAAAGTGACTTAGACTTCCCTGAAGGCTGCAGATCATGGGTTAAACCTTCTTTTGCATTTTCAGCCCATGCCAAAATCAGACTTCTCCCACCTCTGTGTGCAGGAACTCCTCGTGGTAGGTGGGTTCAGGCTTCCAGGCTCTGACATTGCCTGGAACTTTCTGTTGAAGGTTCACCAGACTTCTAAGGAGCTGCATCACACTGGAGCAAGAAATCCTGCTTTCTTCTCAACACTTGGCCTCCTGGATCATTACCATGACAAAGGAGGATTATTGACTTTGATAGTCATGATGCTTTTGATTTAAGGCCTGCTTTGATTTGGGGCAAGTGTTCATTGGCCCAGAGAAGCAATGGTCTCCTCCAGGTGAAGCACAAGGAGAGAAACATGCTTTTTGAGAAGGAGGAGAAAAAGGGAAAGAATTGGCTGAAGAGGCTGAATGGAAGCTGTAATGGATGCAGTTTGTCTCTGGGAAGGACCCAAAAGCAGCCCATGATTCCTTAAGACAATTAAAAGCAAATTGTCCGGCTGAGCGATCCCAGAGCAAGGAAGATGCTCCCCAGACTATAATTCAAGGGACTGAATGGCCCTCAAAAACTGAGAGCAGAAAGAAAAAAAAAAAACCAAAGATGAGGCAAATGATGGAACAGATGTGAGTGCTTTTGTTGGGAGGACTTGGAGGCTAGCAGGATGGCGATAGGCTAATTTGAGGTGAATAATGCCAGATTCCTTTCATATGCAGAATAGCACTTTGATCCAGTGGGGATAAAAGTACTGAAAAGTGGAGAGGATGGCAGGGGGTCTTTTGTCTTTGACAAGGCATCTGCCAGGCTCTAACTCTCTTTTCCCCACCCCCTTAGCCTAGCAGGCCACTCCAACAATGCTAGCAAAGGGGACAAGCTGAAGAAATCTCCAACAGGAGAATGAGGTTTGCAGCAATATGTATACTAGAGAGCTTAATCGATTTTTTCCACAGTACAAAAAGGGAGAGGGTTGGGGGTAAACAGAGATCACAGTGAAAATGGGAGGTGGAAGATAAAAAATCCCTTTCTAATAAACTTGTTACTTTTGTTCTCTGAATACATCTTTTCAGAAGATGCTTTGATGTTAGTATGAATACACGTAATGGAGCAGAGTAGGATAGAGTTGCTGGAGGGGCTGTGTGAAATAAGGAGGAATAGTTTTGCAAGGAGGATGAATATAGAGTAATTTCTGTGGATTCCAACAGGAAAGATCTTGGAAACAGTAAAGTAGTGTAATAAAAGAAATACCCGCAAAATAGATGCGTGCTTTCTATACCACCTGCTGGAGAAGCTCAGATCTACCCAAATTCTTGGGTTTGATTTTTAAGCAAAATTGAAAATTTCTTTTTAACCTTTCCATATTTGCTGTTTTCTTAACTGCTTGGAATTACTAGTAATGAAAGGACTGCAGGATCAAATGGGGATTTCAGAAGGCAAGCAATATTTGTGCCTAGCAAATATAGCAGTTTCAGACCAGCTGCTGATCTGGTCCCTGCTTCTCATGCTCTGTTGACTTTCTTCAGCTTTGCGCATCTGGTAAACAAGACAGAGATCCAATTTGCAGAGTTTGATGGCTGTGGTCTTCTTTAAGTATCACTTTGCACCTAGCCTGATGTTTTCTTTGAGAAGTAATGACAGATAATGAGTTATCAACTTCTGAGCAAAACCCATCTCAGTAAATTAAATCCTTTAGGAACAGCAGGTTCAGGAATCTTCCCTTTTCTTGAGACCATGACAATGTTTACCTGTTACTATTTACTGAAGATAACCTTCTCACCAGGGCAGAGCTTTAAGCAATGTCTGATACCACAAAATGTTCCTGCCCTTTTACCCCACATCCCCTTCTCTTTCTGCTCTCTTTCTTGGGGGAATTTAAATTCCCTCAAGAAGATAGGCATGATAGAGGAATTGAGAGGAACTATCACATTGCTTTGAGAGGCTGTACACTCATGCTGATGGCAAATTGTAATCCTGTGTAGTTCTTCAGTAGGTGTGCCATCTCCCCCCCTGGAGCAGATGCCACCATGCTCTTCAGACCAGCTGATGTGGAGAGTATTTTTGTCAACAGAATTTCCTGTACTCCAGCTGTTCAAAGCCTGATGCATAAATTACTGTAACTCATCAGGGAGGGCTAATATTCAAGGACATTGACGCTCTCTTGATTTCTGTCTCTTTGTTGTATCTCGATTTTTTTTTGCTTCTGGTGCAGAAGGGCTTGAGCAGCTGCTGCTGTCCTCAAAGGAGCGGAGACTACCTCTGTCCTTCACAGCTCCAAGGTGGAGGCCCATTCTCTAGGTGGAGGACTTCAGGTGGTTCTTGGGTAACTTCTCCCTCATGTCCTCTGTACAGTGGTAGGATGCAGGTCTAGGTCTGAGTGGGGAAAGACGTTGCTTGTGGGGAAGTCTGAGCTGTGAGGGAACAGTCTGTAATCTTCCATGACAAAGAAAACCAGCCCATGCATTGCTATACAAACCACCAATATGGCCATGGAATCCAAGGCAGGCTGCTGGACACTCTGTCCCTAGGCAGTTGTAGTTAGGATAGGATATAGGAGCCTTGAGCAGTGAGCTGGTACACTTTGTTCTTTAAGACGAAACATGAACAATCTCATTGTAAAGGGTCTTTTGTGCTTTCCCATTTGGACAGACAAGCCCTTCAGCTGCTGCCATCCTGAAATTTCTTAATATGTCTGGTATCAATTCTTACACCTCCAACCAGAAGTGTGTACTCTTAGCAAAGGCCATAGAGCTGCCAAAGCTAGGGCAGTTTTTTGTCATGCCAGCAGTAAGAGTAGAGATATGGAGAAAGATGGGGTGAGTTGCCTCCATTCCTGTGAAATGTGTGCAGTGATCCTCCATAGCTCTAGGTGATCATTGGAATTTATGCTAGCCTTTTGGGGTGGGTTTATGTAGCTCTTTGCAGTTTACTGTGTACTCACAGGAGGGAAGATGCCTGTGTGGCTTGGCCTGGCTGCTACAGTTTAGGTGCAGTCTGTTTGGAGGCAAGACTGAATCTATTTCACCTGAGGCACATTGTAAGGGAGGAGGGAAGAGATCTGTATGGACCTGAGGGTAGCATGCAGAGCAAGTGACAGCAGGAGCACAGGCTGCAGGAGTACAGCAGAGAGAGGAAGATTGACTTTTTTCTCACGTCTCACACAGCAGGCTGGTGTTTTCCCCCCAGAAGCCAGTTACCCTCTGGTATTTGTGTTTGGATGAAAGTCAAACAGCAAAGATTGCAAAGCCTTTTTGATGTGCCTAGTCTACATTGAGGCAGAGCTACCTTACTAGCTCAGGAGGTTGTTACATTTCCTGACTGCTATCTGGGTAGGGATTTCTGGTCATTGTTTTAAAGTCTGGAAAAGGACATACTGCTTTAATGATAAATATTCAAGCAGGTGGTGTCCAATAGCTTAAAAATAGGCCATTCCCATGGAAGGGCTTTCAGCTGGACTGACTTATTGTACATATGACATTTTCCTGGCATAACCTAGCAGTCGTGGCTGGAGGAATCCCATATTTTCAGCTTGGATTTGTCTTGTCTCTCACTGAATGTTGTCTGGTCATTAGCATCCACTAGGAGTTCTCTGGAGCCAAAGAAATGGAAAATGATGACTTTGGAGTATGATAAACCCTAGCCTGCATTCAAACCTTTGTTTAGCCATAAAGTGGTTTCAGTTTGGTTTTGTTCCATTTACTTTAAAATCAAACAGAGGTTCTTTGCAAGATAGCCACTGTGTAGTTTGATGTAACTTGCCGGAGTGTCTGCATGTTATGAGTTATTATTTTAGTTGAGTGTAGTTTGTACCAACAAAGTAAATTTACAAACCTGAGATGTAAGTGAAGGTTGCTATTCACCCTCCCAGAATTAATGCTATGTTGTGTTCTTTCATACTGGATTACATACACAGTGATTTGTATCCAAAGAGGTAAGTCTAGGTGTAGTGGGGACAGCATGATTTCAAGTCTGGTGGAATTTGTACCTTTCTGTAGAAGACAGATGGTTGTGCTGGGGGAGGGAAATTGCACCTGTTTGTTTCCACATCTGCTCAGTAATCCCAAGATTTGGTTCACATAGTCTCAGCACATTGAGTATGCTTGCTCATGTGTGAGTTTCATAGTGTTGGCAAATACTTTAAATTCTAGAGTGCCTTTGATGGTGTTTGAGGCAAATGTCCAGGAGGAGTTAATTACACAGAGTGTAACCAGAGCATGAGTAATTTTGGAAAAAATTCAAAGCAGTATATCTGAGCTTACTTCCTTCAAAAATAAAAATAATAAACCAGTAGGTAGTTGGAAAGCTTGTTAGAGTTGTCCGGTTTTGGTGTGAAAACCAGTGGTAGCATGAGTGTAAGCATGAAGAGATGTGCTCAGAAGAGACAGTAGTGTTTTACTTGCCAGGTGCTCCCTGCCCAGGGGTCTATACAGCTCCATGCCTCACCAAAGGTGCCCACAGGCATCCCATGTTCAGCCTGGGGAATTTCCACCCTAGCCTTTCCTTGGCTTCCTGCCTTTCAGGGGCTTGGTGGCCACTGTCTGCAGTGGCTGGAGTTGCTAACCAGAGGTGCAGAGATTCTGCATGTTTGGCTTCAGAGAAACCTGTTGGTCCAAAGTGCTCTCTTGTCCTTTTCAAGTGGCTGCCATCCTCATGGGCTGTGCATTGTCCAAGGCACGGGGGCAGTTCCATCGCGGCCAGTGTCTGGGTCAGGCCCTGAGGCCTCTGCCTTGGGAGAGTCCTGCTGTGCTGGAGGTGGGGAGGCAGCCACATCTGCAGGGTCGTCTTCTCTGGTCTTCTCTCTTTCTGGCAACAGAAAGGTCCCTGGGGGTAGGAGCTGTGGCAGCCAGGTAGTTTTCCTTGAGGTGAAGGGGAAGGCTGTGGAAGAAGGAATTCTGGCAGTGCCCTGCCTGTGGAGGCAGTCAGCTGTGAGAGGCTGTGCGCTGAGCAGCTGCAAGGAGAGGAGCTTCCCACATCCCCCAACAGCCACCACTCTTCCCCGGCCTGCTCCAGAGAGTCATTCCTGCCTGATATAGATGCAGTGTCTGAGAGGAGACACAAAGCAGGAAACGACAGCCTGTGACTGTTCTTGCAGATGAGGAAGGAAAGGCAAACATGGAGAAGCCATGCTTAATTTAGGTAGGTGGCTGAGGAGCTACGAGGATAGGAGCCTATCAGGCCCTGGGGCTCTGTGGTGGTCAGGCAAACTGTCATCTAAGAGAGCAAGATTGATCCTGGTTCAGCCTGCCCCTTTGAGTCATCTATATTAATCAAGTCACAGGTAAAACCCCATTGAGTTAGTTAAATGTGGTGAGTCCATTCCCTCTGAGCACCTAGGATCCAAGGAGCACCTGTGGAGCCATAGGAGGCGTGGGTTGGTGACTGGTAGGCTCAGAGCAGGAGTAGCTTCAGAGAGCCTTCAGCAGGTAGCTGTATGTCTATGACCTTCTCATGGGATGAAAAGAGAACTTACCAGGAACTCTGTCTTTTCCTCCCTTCTCCTCCTCCCTCAGGTGATCTTTGCTTTGAATCAGACTCTCTTGCAGCAGGAGAGCCTCCGAGCAGGCAGTTTCCAGATCCCCTATACGACAGAAGACCTTATCAAGCATTACAACTGTGGGGACCTCAGCTCCATCATCTTCAACCATGACACTTCTCAAGTGAGTCTTGCCACTGCAGCCCTTGTACTACACATATCTCCCTGTAGTGCTAGCTCCTGTAAGACATGTGCCCATCTCTCCTCAGGCAGGCCCTTTCTGGTTGGGGGTCAGGGTTACTGGCTCCCTGGCACATCTGCTTTTCCCAAGCCTTCTGTTCCAGAAATCTGCACCACTTCAACCCCTCTCTTGCACACAAGCAGCGAAGGTGCACCTGGCTTTCCCTTTTGGATGAGTGCCGTGTTCACTTAAGCATCAAAGCTCTATGAGTTAATCATTTACTTTCTTAAGGATTCTGTGAAATTAAGCCAGCTTAGGTATGAGCAAACTTAATGCCCACAGAGAGCAACAGCATGCTCTGTTGTAGGAGTAGAAACAGAGAAATGCTCTCGTGACTTGGACGCTTGTGTAAGGCTGGGTGACTTACAAGCTTTTTAATGTCCCTATCAGTATGATTGTGCGCTGTGGACAAGGCCCAAAGAAGAGGAATGGAGTGAAACAAAGAAAAGATAGATTTAGACTGAATGTGAAGGAAAAGAGACCTTCTGAGACCTCACAGAGTTGGGTTTATGGAGATGGTTTCCTAAGCAGCACAATGGAATGCAACGCTGATCTTTAAACCATGAGAAAATGCCCAGCAGGGACCAATTTGGCCTGTTGGGGCTGTTAGATTAACTAACCTCAGGCTGAGACATCAGGCCTCTCTGTTCTTGTCTGTGCAGTATTGCCTGGCAATTTGTGCACATCAGTGAAAACAACCCGCTCTATCCTTAGAGCACTAAGGAGGTGTTTGACACCTGAGCTTTCTGTGCTGTGTGACCATTTTGCTGTGACCTTTTGATATATACGGTGTATGTATCAGTGCCACGGAGGTGCAGAGTGAACCCTTGCTTCTCTGGTGCCGAGCTTTGCACGTGTGCTGCTGCCTTCTCATCCTGCACACCCACCCTCCTGCAGGAGCAGGCATCCTGGTCATTAATACTGCTTAGCTTTTACACCTTGTGTTCCATGCATAGGTTTCAAAGGATTTCTCAGAGGAGACCAGCATTTTAAGAGGATGCAGATGCTGTGTCACTATCCTATGGAGATGTTACAGACTGTAGACATTTCCCCCTAGGTCCTTGGAGAGACTAGCTCTTTCTGACACATGCATGTTGCCAAGGGAACAGCTGTCCTTCACTTAGTAGTGTGAGGGACTCCACCTCAGGGCCTCTTGTTGGCAGCAGAGCTGAATACTGATAGTTTGCAACACTATCAGTTTAAGTTTGAAGTAGAACTTCTCAGTAAATTGTATTTGACTCTACGCTTGCCCAGTAGGCGACTACCTGCGGGCTAACTACCCTTTGGAAATATTCTGTAATAGTCTCTGAGTGGCTCCAAAGTCTCCTCATCTGCTGCAGCCTTGAAAGGGAAAGCACCTGGCTTATTAGTGGCTCTGCTCTCCAGAAATCACCTCTTGCAGGCCCTTTAGTTAGTCATACCCATAACTGAGTGCCTAAAGCTACTTGTCAAGAAGCCAGGATTGCTGCAACAATTACAGACACAGGTTTTCTCTTCACTGGCAAGAGGTCAGGGTAGTGTGTAGCCACAGCTGTCTTTGGGGGCCCCAGGGGAGGAAGCCAGCATTTTAAAAGATACTGTCAGGACAGGGCAACTAGAGGTGGTAACGCGTTCTTTCCTGACAAAGTCTGGTCCTTTTAAAGTTTAGAGATTTTTTTTTTTAACTACTTCAAATTGCACAGTTATTCTTTGGCAGCCTGAGGGCTCTGATAGCAGTCAAATTCTGTTAGAAGAGTGTAATTATCATTATAGTTGTGTCATACCTATGGCAGTTTAAGAAAGACATATGTAGCTAGAGGCAGTTAGAGGAAAATACTTTCTTCAACTGAACAATCTGGAATTAGGATCAGTGTTGCAAAAATGAAAGTATTTGTTGACTTTGAATCAAAAAAAGTCCATCTGGCTAGCTTATGAAATGATACATTGAGAGAAATGAAGCACCATGCATCATTAGAAGTTTGCTACATGTTTTTTTAGCTTGCTTTGGCTTTTCTCCTACTGGCTGTGCCTTGAGGGAGGAGGCAGTTGCTATGCTCCGTGTGGAGCATAAATGCCTGTGCGTGATGGCTGGCTGTGAAATAAATTCCCCTTTCATGAAGACTTCTTTTTTCTACCTTAGGTCCCAAATTTCATTAATGCTACACTTCCAGCCCATGAACGCATTACTGCCCAAGAAATAGACAGCTACTTCCGGCAGGAGCTCATCTACAAACGAAATGAGCGAATGGGCAGGAGGGTGAAGGACCTACTGGAAGAGCACCCAGACAAGAGTTTCTTCTTTGCATTTGGAGCTGGTATGTGACTGTGGTGCCATTCAACTGAACTCATCTTTCCCATGTCCTTTAGAAGCATTTTGCAAATGCTTGCCTCAGTTTAAAGAGGGGACAGTATTTTTACCATGTTGGACACAGAATTCAGCTTTTCCCCAATAGTTGTACTCTAGTAGGAAAACCTTCTCAGTGCAGAAGATTGTTTTTCTTCAGTGTGCAAAGAGCTCACAGTACATGTGCTTCCTGCAGCATCTGTTAATTACAGACATATTTGTTGTATGCAGAGGCAAAGATATTGAGTCAACTACAGTGCATGCACCGGAGGAACAGGAGGTCATAGACGTGCACACGTGTTTATTGTCTGGGCAGGCAAAGCAAGAGGAAAAGAATAGGGAGCTGAGATGAAAGGCAGCACATCTGAGGCTGCACTGGTGCTTGAATTAACCTTTCAAGGCCATGTTCAAAAGAAGTATATTCCAAATTATGTGAAACTTAAGGACTCAATAAATGCAAGGGAAGAAGCAAGTCACAGTTTCACCTTTCTCTTCCTCCTGCAGCTCCTCATCTCTTTCACTGCGCTTCCACAAAGAAGTTGTGACTGCTACTATTTTGGAGCAGCACAGTGGGCTTAGCTGGGGAAAACCTACTGCATTTTCTGCCTCTTAGCAGTCAGCAGGACTCTACCGGCATATCCAGCAGCACATCCAATTCAATAAGGTTAGCATCCACACTTCAGAATAGGGTTGGATGGAGGGTATGAGCATGATTGTTTTGCCATGACTGCCATCCTTTGTTCTAGCTCCAGGGAAAGGAGGAAGTTAGGATCAGTGTTAGAAAAGACAGGTGTTGATTCCCAGAGAAGTATCACATCCCCTCTGCCATGAGCCATGTGGCCTTTGGGAAAGTGAGAGAACTGAGGCTGGTGTCAGTCAGTATCCGTGTCTGGTTTTTCAATCTCAGTGCATACTGTTTTAGTGAGGATGAAAGATCTAGACAAGGCAAGGAAGATATTTACTTAAACACAAAAAGCATTTGTATTCAGAATCTGTGAGAATTTCTGTACTTGCAGCATCGAGTTGTGGTTACAAACTCAGCATAACAAGGTCCCAGTGAATGAGCCAGGACATCAGGAAAGGTGGCTGACCGTGTTTATTTAGATGTGTGTGAAGATTGTAACCTGCTGTCTTCCTGCAGTGTCACTGCTCTGTGCAACTCTCTATCACAAAACAGGCTGAAGCAGGCCCTGGTTTTGTAGATTCTGGTCATGTCTTTCTGTAGGCTACGACCAGGGTGTTGCTGTGCTCCACTGCTGAAGTCTGAGCATATTTAAACCTGCTGCACTGATGTTTCTGATGAAAGCATGAGGCAGCCCCAGGTTCAACTTGCGTGTATTGCAGGTAGCTACTCTTCTATCAGGAGGCTAGTTGCAGATATTTGGGCTTCGGTTACTGCATCACAGCTGGAGTGATGAGCAGCCCATGTAAACAGACATATGTGTTGCTCTGACATCTCCCAAGAACAAGATCCTTTGAGAAGAGAGAGCTTCTTCCCCTCCTTGCACACACTCTGGGTCCCAGTAGCTGCAAATCACATCTTTAGATGGTTTTGTGTCGTTTGTTTCCCCTCCCATCAGTTTCTTTCTATTCCTGCCCTTCTTCCCCAGACTGTCTTCATTGTCATTGATGTGCACAGCACTGCCTGAGAGTCCAGAAGCACTGCAGGAGCAGGACAGATCCCTGTTCTTCTTAATTTCTCAGCTTTTTTGTTCTCAGCTTTCATGACAATACTAAAATCCTTTCCCAGGCTTCCTGGAATCTTTATTTTCTTTTTCCTTTTATTTTCCCAGTTCCCCCTTTTCTGTGTTCTGATTGCTAATATTTCTATACTGCAGCAGTCTGAGAGCCTTGCGACTAAATGAACACCCTTGATCTTTGGCTTATGTGTATATGGCTTGATCTCCAAGTACCCAGTGTTCTCTTCTCATGCTTTTCCATCATAATTTTGAACCCAGACAACTTCCCTGTCCTTTCTGGGGACATTGGACTTATTTTGAAATTCTCTCTAATTACTCTCTGGCTTTGATACCAGTCTGTCCTCCGTTCTCATCTGCTCTTCCAAATAGTTCTGTTCAAAGGATAGTGCCAGCATCCCACATTTAGCAGCACAATTTTTGATTATGCCCTTGTTTGACTGCATGAGATTTTTTGGTGAGTTTTTGTTTGTTTGTTTATTTGTTTTGTTTGTTTCATTTGTTTCTTATTAAGCATCTATTGTTTCTTATTAAGCATCTATTGTTTCTTATTAAGCATCTAAATGAGAAGTAGCATCACAGGGTATATTGCAGAAAACAGATCAATTTCTACAGAATTCTGAGGTTTCCTGAGTGCATACTGCAATTATGAATGCAATCCTTCATTGTTTTCCAGCAAGCTAATTCAGCCTTTTGCTTATGCAGATTGCTGTATGTGATAGATAATTATGTGGAAGTGTTATTTTTATGCCAGCAAGCAGTGAAGATGAACAAATATCTTGTGATCAGTTTTAAGCATTGCTTGGAATTGTACTGCCGTTTATTTCTGTGAAAAGGTTCCAGGAAAGTGCTCATACAAGGCAGGTTAGAATGAGTAGAAGGAAAAGAGAAGAAAAAGAAAAGGCTATAGGAATAGAAATAAATCATGACTGCAAGGTGGTTGGCCCACGTCTGACCACCAGTGAAGAAAGTATAAACTGCAGGACAAGGTTATATTAAAATGGTAGTAGGATATTTAAGGGTCTCCCAGTTAGAAGGGGAGAGAAGATTTTCAGCTGTTTTCTTTCCAGATTTTTTCACCCTGTATTTATTTTTAAAACAGCTAGGCTTTTTGTAAGAAAAGTTCGGGTTTTTCCATTAGCAAAACACCATTGGAAAAAAACACTTTTATCATGAATTATATGCAAACAAGATCATGGTTTGTGGTTGACTGTGGGATTACATACACCCCACACATATATGTATATTACATACACATATACATATATGTATATTACACATACATATAATCTTGTTATTTAGTATTTTTATTTCAAATGGAGGAAAATTAGAAAATACTGATTTATTTTATATTCTAACTGTATTGATGGCATTTAGAGATGTGTAATACATTGTGCAAAAAGAAGTCTTCTCTCTTTTCAGGCTGGATACAGCTGCATGGCTATAGATGTTGAGTTCTTACACGGAATTATGTGTGGTTATTTGGGCCATAATCAATTTGATCATTAGATTCTGCTCATTTTTTGGCTTTTTAAAAATCAATCAGGCATACTCTCCCTATATTCAGTCAAAAATGCTTCACAATCTGAGGTCATTTCTGAAAGGTTGTTTTTTTTTTGTTGTTGTTGTTTGGAAGTAATTTGTACCAAAGTGGAGAACTAAAAAATAACAGATTTTGCTGAAAAGATCCAAACCACTTTGCTTCTGGCCAGACTGCAAATAAGGAAAGTTTCAAGCCAAAATAAGTCTCTTTGAGGGAATTAGAGGAAAGCATGGGAAGAGAGAGTTGGCAATGCCAGCAGCATTCCACTATGTTCAGTAAAGATTTATCTTAATTGTGGACAGGCCTTTATGTATGGCAGCACCAGGGTAACAAGCCAGGCCTAGACCCTGTTGCTAGTACTGGAACTTGTGAAGCAAAGCCAGCTATAATCTTTCACCAGCAGTCTTCCTTCCATATGCATTTTTAATTTCTCTGAATTCTTGAGTGGCACATTCAGGATCTGGATGCTAAGCCGGTGTAAGTGATGGCACAAGATTCTGCAGCCAGCCTGCCAGGTAATGCCATAGGTGTCTGGTTTGTCTAGGAAGGGAACACTGATGTAGCAAGAACTGCATTGTCCTGCTGTACTGTGGAGAGTTTTACCACCTGTCCAGGTTTTACAAGGCTGCTGCATGCTGGCTAAACCTTCCCAGAGTCAAGGGGTGGTTGATACTGACAGAGAGCTCTGGAAATTCTCTGATTCATCCCTCTGTTCAAAGCAGGATGATACAGAGAGAGCAGTTTTTCTAGCACTGGAGTATGGGCAAGGATGAAGACTCCACAATCTCTCTGGGTAATCTCTTCTAGTGTTTAATCACTAATGGTGCTTTTTCTTATGTTTAAGTGGGACTTCCTGTATATCAGTTTTTGTCCATTGCCTCTTGTCATTTCATGGGACATCACTACTGGGAAAAGTTCTGCTCTATTTAGCAACCTCCTATCAGGTATTTATGCTTAAGTTATGGTTCCCAAGCCTTCTCTTATCCAGGTGGAATAGTCTCAGCTTCTCCTAGTATGACACATGTTCTAACTGTTTCATCATCTTTGTGGCCCTTTGCAGCATCTCTCTAGTATGTCCTCATCTCTTTTGAACTGGGAAGCTCAGAGCTACACACTGGATGGACCCAGATATATGTTACCAGGGCTGAGGAGCAGGGAAGGATCACCCCCCTCAATCTGCTGGCAACACTTTTCCTCACACAGCTCAGGAGGTCATTGGCTGCCTTGTCCACAAGGATACATTGCTGACTTAGAGCCTACTTGATGACCACCAAGACACCCTATCTTTTTCTGCCAAACTAGTCTTCAGCCAGTTAGTGCTCAGCCTATCATGGTGCCTGGAGCTATTCCTGCCCAGGTGCAGGTTTGCTGCACCTTTGATTTGCTGAACTTTATGAACTAAGTTTTCCCTCATCATAAATCCATACTGACCATGCCCAACCATTTGCTTATCCCAGACACATTTGGAAATAGTTTGCAGGCTAATTTCCCCCACTACCTCTCCCAGGAATAGAAGTGTGGCTGAGCAGTTTATAATTCCTCAGATCCTTCTTCATGCCCTTCTTGAAGACAAGGGTTATACTTGCTTTCTTTCAGTTCTCAGGGACCTTCCTCGCTTGCCATGATCTTTTGAAGATAATTGAGACTGGCCTCTAGTGACTTTAAGCAAGCTCACACAGTTTCTCTGGATGTATCCTATAGGGACTTGAACATGGCTGGACTATCTGAATGTTCCTTAACCTGATCATTCTGTACCCATAGTGAATCTTCTTTGCCCTGGACTTTCCCCCTAGTAATAGGAACCTGAGATTCCTGAAGGTTGGTTTGACCACTAAATAAATAAATTTAGGACTTGGCCTTTTCCGCATTCTTTGTTATCAGGTCTTCTGCCCCCTTCAGTGCTTAGATTATATTTATCTAGTCTACGTTTTATTGCTGATGTGCCAGTAGAGGCATTCCTATTGCTGTTTCTAACCAGATCCAACTCTAGATGTGTTTTTCTTCAGCATGGTAATTTTATTCGATTTTATTCCTTTATCTTACTTACAGTTCGTGTTGAAGGGGCTGAAAAATAAGAGAGAGAGAAAAAAAACCTGTTGCGGTTTTTATTATGTAGGAGGAAGCATACTTAGTGGCTTGAGATCTTGACTTTATTTTGACAGACAAGACCTCTGGTGAAGCCAGGTTTCTAGGAGCCAAGTTTAAATTCCCTCTAGTCTCTCCTGCCTCTTTGAACAGTTAAGAAACTCTAAAGTGTCAGTTCATGAATAAGAAGTACAGAGGGATCTAAGATTTCTTATATCCCTGTGGAAGAAATTACTGACTTCAGTGAGAAAGGCTGGCTGATTTGACAACCTCAGAAGCTGCTCCTCCTAATCTTGAGAACACTGGAAAATTCCTTTTTCTCTTAGAGTTATTTTTCCTTGTTGCTCCTGAAAAAAGCATCTTTCTGAGGCTTTAAAATATAGTGGATATTGGTAAGCCAGCATTAATACAAAGGAAAAAAGGATGTTGTTGAGAACTCCTTCAGCTACCATTTCTTCTAATTACTAAAGGAAATAACATACGTGTTTATTTGACATTAGTCAGACTGTATGGAGTCAAACCTCCAGGGACTGACTGGTTTTTTTTCCCAGACAGAATGTGTTACCACCAATGGTTACCCCAGTCTGCTGTAGTCTGCCAAATGTCTTCCTTCAGCTTCTGTAGGTTTTGAGGCAATCCTTTGATGTGAGGAGTCAGTTTTGTGTCAGCCTTAGGTGCCACATGCGTTGGATCCATAGGCATGGCTAAACCCTTTTCCATCAATCCTTATGTCATAAAAAGCCAAAGGGGAAAAAAAATATTCTAGGAGAAAGTGGAATTGTGCTGAATCTGAGTGGTGCGTTAGGTGGTACTATTTCCATGTGGAGCTGTTCAGTCTTACTTCTTGACATTTTCTGGAATCTGGAATCTTTAGATGCAAAATTATGCAAGAGGAGCAAGATTTATTGTCTCTGAGTAAGAAAAAATGGGAGAAAGGACCTGTCAGCAGTGGGTGTAAAAAGCAGTCAACAGTGCTAGGACCAGTGCAGTCTCTGTCCAGTTTGTATGGTTGTTTATACCCACAAAACAAAACCAAACAAAAACTTGCCATGGAAACAAGAAAGTTGCTGGGGGAAATGAGATATCACTTGGAAATTCGGTGGGAAATCAGAAACCACCATGGAAAATCTGAAGCTGCCATCAGTACATTTGGAATTGGAGAAATGGGCTGCACAGGGAATGTAGATTTACCTATGCCTTATGTAAAAGGTTTGAAGTGTTTAATGTGTAAGTTCATGAAAAGTCCTTAAGAAGGTGAGTATTTGTGGATCCTAGAAGAGGTAAAAAAAATGTGGGGAGGGTCAGGAAGTTAACATAGTGATAAAATAGATTTAAAAAACAGATTAAATGAGTCTTGTGGGGCCACCTCACTTCTCCCTGGGCTCAAAGAGCTTGCTGATTGCCTGCATGCTTCTGTCTCTGGAATGCAGCAGCATTTTAACTTCCTTGGGTGGGAAAAGGCTGAGTGCCTGAAGGTGTGCCTGGACCTCTGTAATCTGAGAATACCAGATACAACCCAGCAGCTTTGAGACTGTATTCCTTAGTAGCCTCTTTGAATCTTCAGAATGCTAATGAGAGGGTTTATTAGAACAACAACCCCTGAAGGGGAAAGATAATGTTGTGTGGAGGCAGGACCCACATCCAGTGCCCCAGGGTTCACATGAAGGGCACCACTCCTGACATCTCTGGCACTGAAATGAAGAAAGCTTTGCATTTCTCCATTAGAGCCAGAAACCTCTATTCTAATATATTAGTGCAGCTGTCAAAATTTGCCAGGCAAAAAAACTGTGCTGTTTCTGCCCAGGTGCTGACATTATTCTTATCAGTGGTGGGTTTACCCATTACTGCATTTACTGGGCAGCTAAAGTAGGAAAACTTTCATCATGTAATGTGTTCTGGGCTAGGGGAATTTCAAATCCTTAGTAACTTTTTCTTCTTCTTCTTTTTTTTTTTTTTTTTGAAAAGGGGGGAATGGTGTGTAACGGGAGCAGGTCCAGTGGCAGAGGTGGTTGTGAGTACTGTAGCTTAGATATGACACTGGTAATTCTGTCCCTTACTGGTAATATAGTGCTGTCTGCTACCACAGTCACCTCCATAAGGGTCTTCTTATCTCATAACCTAAGGCTTTATCAGTGGAAAACTCTCAGTAACTGGGTACCCAGTAGCTAAGGCTGCCTGAGTGTAAGCTGTTTCTCTTTATTTTTCTTCCAAACAAGCAATATGGGCATGTAAACTTTTCTTTTGTATTAATTTAGTCATAAATTTGCTCTTATAATCAGTGAGAAAGCTTTTTTTAGTTTCAAGTTTTGGAGATTGTCAGGATGTTTGACTTTGCCCAAGGGTAAAAATGGGAATCCCTCAGATAAAAAATACTCATATCTTACATTTAAGAGACCTAATTTTTGACAAAAACAAGTAGATGAATATCTTCTTGTCTTTCACAAGAGAAATGCCTTCATTTTGGCTCATGCAAATTGTAACTCTATATGTTTCTTTTCCATGGTATTAGACCATTTTTCCCAGGTTGTGAAAGGCTACCTGCACAACATCTACCACTTTGAGAAGTTATATAGGTGAGTTGATTAGCAAACCGCATCACTTTTGAAGAAACAGAAGGTTCTATCTTTCCCTCCTCAGTGAATTCAAGTTTGGGGCACTTTCTTTAAGCCTTTTCATGTCTAGGAAAAGTATTTTCTTGGGCATAGAGAACACCACTGTTCCACTCTTGTGCTCACCAGATTTTCCTGTTTGTTTTGAGAGTAGTGAGGTATGATCTACTAAGGTTTTGTACTAGTGTAAGATTTCCAGGAAACCATGTTTCTGTGGATAAACAGTTACCAAGGCGTCAGTAGGATAAAACCTTGGGTTCAAAGTTTATGGAGTAATATTTCATTAATATTTCATCTTGTAGGTAATCACAGGAACAATTTTGTTTGGAGGTCTGCAGTCTGAAAAATACAGGAGGGCATGTGAGGGCTGTTTTTATGGGATTTGACCTGCAAGCCTGCAGAAGTATTTTAATGCAACATCCTTATACCCCTGGACTTAAAGTGAATTCAGGGATTCTTCAAGCTGACTTACAGCATCACTGGTGCCACCTCATCCCTCTCCAGTCTTTGTCATTTCCTTCTCCCTGTAGTATTAAATTTGTGACAGTACTATGCTCTTTGTCCTTTGGTTTCTATTCTGGTACCTGTCCTTTTCTGGACTTGGAAATACTGTGAGAAGCGAGAATGTACTGGATTTAGTATTACATATTTTGCATTTGATACACATAAGTGGCTGGAAGATTTGGAATGCCAGCCACTTAAAACTGATCCCAGTTTTCCATATGTTGCTTGCATTATCTAATGTAACTGTGCAAAATTTCCTCCTCTTCATTCAGGGAAAAGTGATGTGTGAGCTCGCTACACCTGGTTGCATCATACTCATGCTCAGAAACAGTGTCTTCTTGAGAAATGTGTGCTGAAAGCATGTGTATGAAGGAAACTGATTTGTAATTTAATTGATCACATCAACTGCTTTCCTTCTTTTGCATTGAAACATAATAAATATTTTTTCTGGATTTTTTTCCTCTGCAATTATACTAGCTGGGTTAAAATTACTCCAAGTTCTTAAAAAGTATAACTTGTGTTTATGTTAAAGGCAAAGTTAGGAAGAATGAAAGCAGATGATAATTGTCATAGGCATTTCCAGGAAGTTTCTAAATAATTGTAAGATCCATACCTCTAAAACTTTCTTGACAGTATTCATTTCAGTGACCCATAGAGTCTCTGACACCAAAAATCCATTTGAGTGCTTGTAGTCCAAATAAACATCCAGCTTTATGATGTTCCCAGTGACTGGACTAATTTGTGCTGTTTTGTGATTGCAGTGCTATAATTCTCTGCTTTAGTTGTTCCCAGAACATCTTGGAAGTCAGCAGTGAAGATCAGGTTTCCTAACAAACAGTTCGGTGTCTTTACATGTATGTCCAGTGATTCATTGTCTTGGGATGTTTGTAAATAGTGAGGTCTTGGCATGCTTTTGGGGTGGATGGGAAGTGCCATCTTTCTACTAAAGAAAACACAGAATTATGTATACTTGGGGGTTTCCTTTTAAATTACTCTAAGAGGTCAAAGAACTTTATTTTTCTGCTTAGAATAGTCCATTTTATTTAATTCAGAGAGGAGTATAGTTTTCATGAGTCTTACAAACTTGGTTTCTATGAAAAATTAAAATTTAGTAACAGAAACAAAACCTTTGCTTTGCAATATTTCCTAGTTCCTTCCTAGATGCAGAAATATTTCAGACTCACAATGGCTCAAATTTGGGTTCAACAATCTCTGCTGAAACCCACAGTCATCTAGACAAAAGCTTACCTAAACTGGCATGGTTATAGAAGCAGCTCTGTGTGTGCTGACAGGCAAGCAGGAAACACAGGTTTCAGGGCAGTAGTAACAGCCTGTGTTCTGCAGGATTGGGTTTGGCTGCTGAGGAAGGTCAGAAGCACACAATGCATGGTCAAGTCTGCAAGTGCACTCTGGTCAAACTGCGTTGTTCTTTGAGCATATTGCCTGTTGTGGTCCCTGCATGCCATCTCTTTTCAGTACAGATTAAAGGCCTGAGTCTTATTTACTCTCCAGTAGAGTGCATGGCTGAGCTGGTCCACACAACAGCTTCTTAGCTTCTCTTTGAGCTTGAACACAGAAGAATAAAGATTCATGACTCCCCACCCCCTGCCAGAGTAAATTGACCTCTTGGAGGCATCTCTTCACCTAGTGTGAGGATAATGCAGGGCTATGTACAGAAAGAAAAGAGCAGGCTTTCTGATGGGACAGGGCCCAGGGCCTTTCTTTTGGGGAGCATTCAAGTGTGTTAGGCTAAAATAGAAAACAGGTGAAAGAGGCCTGCACCCTGTCACGTGACTTATCATCTAAGTCCTCCTTGCAGCAATAGCTGCTTGATCTTAAACCTCAGAGAGTGAATCTTTCTCATGTTTTGTACTGTTGTTTTTGGCAATCTGAAATCTCATACACCACTGAGTGCTTCCTGTGGTGGTCCCCAGTAATTAGTCAAAAGTTCTGACTCTAGAGAGGCTCATGGTGGGGTCTTGTACCTCTAAACCCTCACCTTTAAGCCTTTTTAAATTTTGAGTCTCACTCGTTTGAACCTGTAGACCCTCTGGGTCAGAAACAAGCTCTGTCTCATGGAGTGTGAATGGCCAACCTTTTGGATAGTGAATACTGCCTCACCTAACCCTTTGTGTACCTAGCCTGAGCGGCTCCTGTTTGATCATGTCTTGTGAGCAATCTAATATCATGTGCCTGTTTCTATTTGTATGCATCTGTTCTACATATATTTATTCATTTGGTTTGTTCTCTTTTGCACAATATTAGCACATCATTTTTCCCTCACATGCAGACATAACTCATTGCCTTGGCAACAATGAGCAAAGGCACTCTGTGAAAGTATGCACA
Source organism: Cettia cetti (assembly GCA_013401135.1). Taxonomy (NCBI): domain Eukaryota; kingdom Metazoa; phylum Chordata; class Aves; order Passeriformes; family Sylviidae; genus Cettia; species Cettia cetti. Next base: position 65,285 of record VZUI01093851.1, read on the forward strand.
GATAACTGTGATAAAAAAGATATTCTTATCACTGCATTAAATTAAATTAAAAATAAAGAGCCCAGCTACAGAAAATCACTCAAGCAGGTTGACTGATTGAAATGGGATTCATCCATGTGCTGCAGTGATTTCCTACGTTCCACACTAAATCACTGCTCTGAGCAAGGATGACTGAAGATTGATGGAGGAGTAGTGTGTTTAATGATGTGGGGTGAGCAGCTATTCAGCAGCTCACTCTTGAAATGCATGTGAGCACACATTGTAAGCTTTAAACTGTCTTGAGGAAAATTATTTTAAGACCATACACTGCCCTATGGATTGCTTATCTTTATGCCTTGTCCCTTTCCTCCTGAAAGATTTGGCTTAGGAAAATATGAGTTCAGGGACTTGGCTCTGCTTTTCACTTCTGAAGATGAGATTTGGCTCATGCGTCATTGCCTGCATGAGGTGAATGCCTCATCTGAACTTGGAATATACACTGCCCCTATCCTTGTCAGTTGAGAGGCACTTCTCTACAAGCCCAAATTGTCCTACCTCGCTGTCATTTGCAAGGAATGGATCACCCTTTGGAAGCACCCCTTCCTCTGCTGTGTGGAAATAGGGAAGGAGGAATGAATTCCTCTCCCCTTCCCTTTGCACATACCTCTCCTCTGTGTTAAAGGTGAGACATAAAAACTAGGTCTGGTATCTTATATACCTAGTGTTTGTTTTATAGTAGCTAATTTTACTCAATTACAATATTTCATTACAGTAATTCCTGTTCCTTGCTGCAGCTGGACTTTTTTGCTGACATGAGGGATTCTCGGTTATCTGTCCCTGGAGCTGAGCCATTGGGAAGCAGCAGATACCAACAGTATTAGGTTAGGTCAACATAATGGTATATAAGCTTTACTCCTTCTGAAGACAAAATTTAATCTGAGGAGGTGGGGCAAAATCCAATTACTGTGTGAGAAAATATGGTACCCAATGGGTGTGCATTGCAGTGTTCAGGTAGAAGGTTTCATTTGAACTACATTGGTTTATGCTCTTAGGCTCTGGGGGAAAGTTTATGTTGTGCTTGAATGGTACCATCCAACTCATGCCTTAAGCTGGTACATCATAAGCACTTTGGGGTTGTGGCATGAGAAACTGGAATTTTTGTGCTCAAATTTGAGCACAAATTCATTCAGCCCCTCTTGGTATGTAAAGTCATGAATCCCTTATGTTTAATCTCTTGATATTCTCAGCACTGTTAGAATTCTCTTTATAACTTCTTGCTCTCCCTTGCTGCTAGAATCATTCTGTTGATTTTATTGTCATGTATTTATGAACAGTATTATCAGAAAACAGTATTTCTGGAGCTACTTATACATTTTAGCACTGTGTACATCTACAGAAGCAAGGGATCAATCAAATGAGTAATTTGCCAAAGGCCAATTTTAATTTATGTAGGCTGTTAAATGAAGAAATGTTTTATGAAAGCTGGATCTATGATGGAGTGTGCAAGACCTTCATTCTGTCTTTGTTCTCTTTCTTCTGCTTCTCAGCAGCCTGGTCTGATGACGTATTAGAGTGAAGATGGAAGACATTCTGTGAGCAGAGCATCCTGTTAGGAAAGCTCCTGCAGCCTTTGAGTAGTCATTTATTCACTATGATGCTAAAATACAATCTTACCAGCTACCACATCTGAGAATGGAGTGGAGATGTAAATCACAGAAATAGGGCAGAACTATCTAAGTCCTTCTAAAACAAAGTACTTTCGTCAACAAGGCTGAGGTCAAGTTTCTGATCCCAGTGGCATATAATGAAGAAATTAAAGAGGTTGATCTAAGTCATTGGCTTTCAGAGTGATTTTCTGTTCTTTGCAGTTGGATGATTCTTAATAATTTAAAAATCGTTAGTGATATTGAGCTACAGCTCTGTGTCTTTATGATGCTAGAGTTTGCTAATATGGGGCTGGAGTCTGACCTTCTTTGCATCACCACCAGTTATAGACTCACTGCTGCTCTTGAACACTGCTCATCTCTTGTTCCCTCAAGTAATCCCCAATGGCCTGATGATCACAGAGTCAGTAAGGTTGAAAGAGACCTCTGAGATTATAAAGTCTAACCTTTGACCAATTGCCACCATGCCAACTAGATTGTGACACTATGTGACACATTCAGTCTTTCCTTAAACACTTCCAGGGATGGTAACTCCACCATCTCCCTCGGCAGACAATTATGCAACAACCTGTGGGACCAGAGTAATTGCAATCACATTTGCATTTTAGAAAGGCAGAATGTAGTAATTGAAGTGACCTTGGGAAAGTTCAGCAATCACTCGTTAGAGATCCTGTGTTTCTGGTGCATGTTGATGGGGAGTGATAAAGCCCTGCCTGCCTTGAGCGTGGCACACCTCCTGTGATGAGGAAGGACTTTGTTGTTTTTTTCCCCTCTTTCCATGTGGTTGGTGAGTTCTGATGTCTTTTTTCTTTTAACTGCAGGTCATTTCATGGGCAACAGCACTGTGATTGACGTTTTGAGGAGAGAAGGGTACGAGGTAGAACACACTCCAGCTGGACAAGCCATCAACAAGTAATGCATGCTTTTGCTTAGCTGAGCAGCCATTGCGGGGGGTGGGTTTGTAAACAATTATGAAGTAGGAATAGTAGCTAGAACTATAACTAAGAGTGAGCTAGGCTTTTTTTCTCCTTCACAACAGTTTGCTTTTCTCTTCCATGAGCTAGTTTGGGAAGGGGATTTTATTTGGTGTTATTTTGGGGTTTTTTGCTTTGTTTTGTTTTTGCATTTTGTTGTTGGGATTGGAGGTGTTTGTTTTATTGGTTTGTTGTTGTTCTTGGTTTTGTGAAAGGTTTTTTGTGGGTTTGGGGTTTTTTGTTGTTACTTTTGTTTGGGGATTTTTATTGGTTGTTTTGTTTCTTTTTTGTTCTTGTTGTTAATAAAATTTCCACCTTTGTAAGTTTTTAACTCTTAAATGAACAGCTGCAGAGTATGCATGCTTGATCATCAGATCTGGATGCTGTCTTGTTCCACACAGGCTTCCAGGTTTCTCTTTCCTCTCTTTTATGTGTTTGACTGCCATACCTTTTAATAATCCCCTTCTTTTATACTGCTATTTTTTATTCTTTCTGTTTACTCTCTCCCAGCCTGGAATCTGATAGCCCAGAGTCTTTGCAAGCTGTCTCTATGAGTGATTGCTCTCATGTCCCCTGCTTTCTTCTGCATTTTTAAGCTAAGGTACTTGTTGTTCTGGTTCATCTTGCAGCTGTCCTTTGGGATATACCCTTTCTGCCTCATTTTATCTCTCACTGGATGCTTTTATCTACCTCCATGGTTCCAGTAAATACAGAATGCCAGATAATCTCCTCCTCCACTCTCTACCGAGAATTACTTGTGCTTTGACTCACCTCTTCCTGGAATTCTTGCCACCAGCTTAGGGTCTGCAATCTTTGCTTTCCTCTTCTCCAGACTCTTACCAAACATGTAGCTGTCAGATATACTCACTCCTCACTGTTAGATAACCACAAAGGAGAAAATTGGAAATTGGTCCCAATTATGGAACTGTTTCCCTTTTATCTTCTGTGCATTGCATAGTGTCCTTGTTTACATTTCTGTCCCTCCTCCCACATGTTTCTGATATGGAGTCTCTCAGGCATGACTACCACCTTTTGATAGGATTTGTACAGAGGGCACAGTGTTGAGTCTTGGTCTGTGCCAAGGTCTCTACAGGTGTGGTGCAAATTAGTAACAGCTGTTTTTCTCATACTCTGATTGCTTCACCTTTCTCTTTATACCACCTTTGCTGTTGTCTGAAAACATGAGATTGAAATTCTGGGAGGTTGTGTTTCTGTAATGATTCTTGACATGGACATACATCATTAACTCTACATCCACTAAAAAAAAAAAACTGATCCAAGACTGATGATTGTAGCCCATGATTATATGAATGCCAGCCCCAACCCTGTTTCTACCAGTGGGGAGTTAGTCTGAAAGTGAGAAGTACCTGTGCCTAAGCACAAGACTTAATAATTCTGCAACACTTGAGTTTTCCCAAAAAACCAGTGTATCGGTGTTTACAGGGATGATAAAAAAAACCCAAATGCAAAACAGCCTGCTTTGATACTTTCATGTTGTTTTTCCATTTTTAGCTTAGATATTCCTAAAAAGAAGCTGCAGCAGCTTCTTAAAGCTTAAGGAAAGATTACTTAATAGGTACTTGAGTATACACAAGGGCAGACAATGAAGAAAGGAGAGATAGATTTTTCCTAATCAGGAAAGTTGGTATCAAGATTGCTTGGAGTAGTTGGGCACCCACTTCCATGATTGCATCATGGGAGTTCATTGTGCAGCCTCTTGTGACTTTGAAAGCCCTCAGTTTGGCATCAGTTGCATCTTAAACCTCTGATTATGACTATTGGAGAGAACAACTTTCCTGGAGTCTTGATATTCAACCTGAATAAGAAGATGGCACTTTGCTGTTAACATTTCTGGATGACTTGGAAAGAGATTTAAAAATCTGAAATGCATTTGAAGGAAAATGTGAGATCAAAGGAAAGGAGCACGTAATGTTAGGGAAAAGACTTGTGGCAAGAGTGTGTCAGAGTCCTAGGGCTTGGAAGGAAAATTTCACTTGATTGCTATCCTGGGCTTGTTCCTTGGAGCAAATAGCAGAGCAGCCTGTGGTACCTGTGGACTATTCTTTGTTCATAATTGAGACAGGATAAAAATGCAAGTGGTTGGATTGAGACAGAGAATTTAAATGACTCCTCCAGTGTCAGAAACAATAGGTATATTAGTTAAGAGGTCCTAAAATACAAGAAGGAAGAAGTCTGCATTAATCTCCTTTCCTTGCAATGTGACATTCTGCTATAGCAGCACAGCCTGCTGCGTCCTGTGCTCTAGCTAAACAAAAAGTCCCTTGTGAGGTATGTTCCTATCTGTATGTAGAAACCAATAAGGATCCAGGATAGTTATGCTCCTTTTCCTGTAGCAGGCAGGGCTGCCTGAGGTGTACTTCCCATCTGCAGAGCAGATGGGATGGATGCCCTAGCTGGAGAGAGAAAGGTTTCCTCTCCCTGGTGTCTCCCAGGCAGGGAAGGCAAAAGAGGTGCTCCAAGCAGGCAGTATTGCAAAGGGCAGTTTATACATAGTACCAGACGTTCAGTCAAGTTCCTTCTGACTCACTTTGGTCTTTAACTGTTGTTCCTGATTGTAGAATATAGTTACATATTGTAAAATATTCAACACAATCTAGCCATAATTAAGGTGCTTGCTGACTCTCCCTTAGCTGTTGTGAGTGGAGAGGGAATTGGCCTGGGGGGAAGAAGGATGAGTTTTTGAATCTCTTCTAGAGATCACTTTTCAAGTGATCTCTAGAAGAATTGCCTGCAGGAAGCCTTGCAAAGGAGGTTTGTTATATGGATGTGTCTGAGCCTGCATCTATCAGAATAAATGCAGGTAATCTTCTACTTGTAGCAGTGCTGAGCTCCAGCATGGTGTGGCCATGGTTTCAGCAGGGAAGGCTGCAGGCAGCATGGCAATCTACAGGGGCAGGATGCTGCTCGCTCTGTGACTTAGTTAAGGAACAAAAACAGTGAAGAGAAATGGTGGAAAAGGGAATCATGAGCACAAGACCTTGAAACAGATTAAATCAGGTTGCTGGAGAGAGCTGATGAGGGATCATCACTCTGTAAGGTGGAGTTAGAGTGGGTGATGTGAAGCATCTGAGGAGGAGAGCTGAAGGGTTGTGACAGTTCAGAGGTGATAAAATGTGACAGTGTGACACCACAATGATTTTGCATGAGATTGGTAACCCATGGTCCATTCTGCAGCAGACACACTCATGTGAACTTCAACATGTGATGACTCTGATTTTCCTTTCAGCAAATTATCTTTGTTTTCCATCTACTCTCTCAGTGTTCTACTCCACAACTTCATTTCCCCTTCTTCAGGAACTAGTGTCTATTTGCTATCAAATAAACATGCATACAGTGATGGGCAGTTTGAAAACGGCACCCATGCTGAGATATATCTCCTTCCAGACTACCTCCTTTTTATGCCATTGGAAGCTGAAAAAGGAACACAGTTCTGGGAAAGTTTTATTGATTAAGGGCAGGTTTCTGCTCGGTCGTCTGTGGTTTTCTGTTACTTTTCTGAATTTCAGCCCAAGCCAGTCTGCACTTTCTTTACAGAAGACTGTTGCATCTCTTCTCTTTAAGAAGTAGCCATAAATATCAGTCAGATATTGCTGCTAGTTTCCATGTATTCACAGAGTGGTTTGAGTTTGTGGTTTTGTCCAAGATGCTCTTAAATAAGTAAAGAGGGAAAATTGTTCCAAACAATGAGAAATGTGGGCCAGCAAAGTCATGAGTAGGACAGGCAGACTACCTGCCTTAGAGTATAGATGAGATGTTGCTTGTTCTAAGAATAAAGAAACAGAGCTTCCATAATCAGGGTGGAGCTGATTGTTGTTTTTTTCAATTTATCACCTTCACAGGAAGCTGAGTGGTCATAGCCCTAAGAACTTTTTCTGGGTGCTCAACTTCGGGTTTCCAAGATTTGTCGTGTCAGGCAGTTTGTACATGCACACAGTCTCAGTGACATATCTTACTTGCTGGAGCTCCTTTGAAATTCCCAATATTGCTGCCAACCTAATACAGGACCTGGGCAGCTGGAAGGCTGAGGCCTGACTCCCACTCCCTCCTTACTTGCTATAAATGTATGCAAAGGCTCTGCTTATGAGAGAGATGCAATTTCTCAATTTCCTCCCTTCATGTAGACCTCCATACTTGTCTGTAAAGCCCACTAACACCACCATTTCTTGCACCTTGATGTGCTTTATCTGAGTGGCAGGACAGCATTACACCCTTTTGCCGATCAACACTTGAAGCACAGTGGTGTGTTGAACTCTGGTCTCTTATGTGTCAGACATCTCTTCTGACTCAATGTTTAGTAAAGGCTGTGCATTACTGCTTTGTACCATCTGCCTTCATCAAAAAGAAAATGAGAAGAGAGTGAACTTAGTGGTGCCAAAACTAATTTGCTTTCAGTTGATGCAGGCTAGATGGCCCAAAGGATTCCTTAATCACAGAATCATAGAATGTTAAGGGATTGGAAAGGACTTCAAAGATCATCTAGTCCTAATCCCCCTGCCATGGGCAGGAACACCTCCCACTACACCAGCTTGCTCAAGGTCTTACGCAACCTAGCTTCAAAAAGTGCTAGGGTTGGAACACCACAGCCTCCCTGGGCAACTTCTTGCAGTATTTCACCACCCTCACAGTAAAGAATTTCTTCCCAGTACCTGGCCTAAATTCATTCCTTCTTCAGTTTGTTACTCCTGTCACTACAATTCCTGGCAGAGTCCCTCTCCAGCTACCCTGTAGGACCCTTCAGATACTGGGAAGTTGCTATGCGGTCTCTACACAGCCTTCTCTTCTCCAGAATGAACTGACCTTGCTTTCTCAGTCTGTCTTCACAAAAAGGTGCTCCAATCCTCTTACTAATGTGGCTTCCTCTGGACTTGCTCCAACAGTTCCATGTCCTTCTTATGCTGAGGACCGCAGCACTGGATGCAGGGTCCCAGGTGGGGTCTCACCAGAGCAGAGCAGAGGGGCAGAATCCCCTCCCTGCCCATGCTGCTTTGGAGGCAGCCCAGGATCCCATTACCTTTCAGGACTGTGAGGGCTGGGTGATGCTGTTTTTCATCACATTGCTGGGTGATGCTGTTTTTCATCAGCCATCACCCCCAAGTCCTCCTCAGGGCTGCTGTCAATCAGTTCTCCGCTCAACCTGTAGCTGTGTCTGGGATTGCCACAACCCAGGAACAGGACCTTGCACTTGGCCTTGTTGACCTTCATGGGGTTTGCACAGCCCCACTTCTCCAGCCTGTCCAGGCCCCTCTGGATGACATCCCTTCCCTCCAGCATGTTGACTGCTCCACAGAGCCACACAGAGGTGTGTGCCAAACTTGCTGAGAGTGCCCTTGATTGCACTGTCCATGTCACTGACAAAGATCCTGAACAGCAATAGTGCCAGTACACTTGATGGAGACCATTCATCACTGGTGTTCATGTGGACAAGGGGCTGTTGACCACAATTGTGTGCATGCGGCCATTCAGCCAGTTCTTTATCCACCAGGCAATCCATCCATCCATCCATCCATCCATCCATCCATCCATCCATCCATCCATCCATCCATCCATCCATCCATCCATCCA